>OZJO01009250.1:0-13351 GCA_900406225.1 Acrobeloides nanus
CAATTTGGGACAGAATCTACGCCAATATTATGGCAAATTCCTCAAAAATCGCTATCGCGCTTCAGAAGTATCTTTATTTCCAGGCACGTAGCGAGGAGTATGGAAAAAATTTTTTTGGATTGCTCACCTTTTTTTGGATTCTCGCTACATGCCATATGCCATCGTGGCAAATTTTATACTTTGATAACGATTTTAGCTTCGTGTTCTATCTGGTGCCGATAATCGTACAGTTGCTAGTGCTCTTATAGCCTTAGCTGCATTGTTTCCACCTCAACAAGATCAAATTTGGACTCGAGATTTACTCTGGATACCTATTCCTGTTCAAGCCGACCCGATAATTGATGAGGTATGGTATAAGTCTCAAGAACAGATTAGGAGAATATAATCGAGAAGGAGCAAATAAGGGTGCGCACCAGGGCTGTCGCGGAACAGGTCCAACGATCGGAACCGGAACAGCAAAAATGGCCGGAACTTGTCGGAACCCGGAACAAAAATTTGTCAAAAATTGAAAAATTCATTAAAAATTGAAAATTCATCAAAAGTTGAAAAATTCGTCAAAAATTGACAAATTTGTCAAAAATCGAAAAATTCCTCAAAAATCAAAAAATTCATCAAAAATAGAAAAATTAGTTAAAAATTAAAAATTCGTAAGCAAAATTTAATAATCAATTAAAAACGTGTACAAAATTTCCTAATTCAATAAATCTGTTTATTGAAAAGATCGGTCACACATAGAAAAAATACATTTTTTGTTGACTCGATAATTTCATGTTCCGGACAAAAAATGGCCGGAACAGATCGGAACACGGAACAGCAAAAATGGCCGGAACTTGTCGGAACTCGGAACAGTGTTCCGCGACAGCCCTGGTGCGCACTAGCAGTCGTGAAACGCAGTTCACTCATTTCCAGACAGCGTCCGGAAACGAGTTTGAATTTGCCTGAATATTGACACGAAAACCCTGAATTTTACATTTTTAAAATACATTATTGGGTTTATTTAAAAAACAAAGATGGCATCCTTTAGGGGCTGTCCTTAAATTACGTTTGCCAAGAGGGGGAGGGGTCCAAAATCCAACTTTTTGCAAACGTAATTTAAGGACAGCCCCTTATAGCTCTACTAGACGAACAAAATGACACAAAATTGATCCAATTTGATAATTGTTTTGGGCTATTGGCACGAAAACTCTGATTCAGGTTAGGGGGTATAAGAGCATGTAAAATAAGGTCGCATAGCTCAGTTGGATAGAGTAGATTTTTAACGAATTTTTCTATTTTTGATGAAAATTTTCAATTTTTTTGTTTTTTATCTAAAGGATTTTCGTTTCAATAAGGAGCTGTCCTTAAATTACGTTTGAAAAAGTTGGATTTCGGACCCCCATTCCCCTCCCTCCGTTAGTTTTTTTCCTTAGAAAAATCTTAAAATTTTAATGGAGCGTTAGATTTTCAGAGACCCCCTCCCCCTCTTGGCAAACGTAATTTAAGGACAGCCCCTAACCCAAAACAAATGATCAAATTGGGTAAATTTGATTTCGTTTTGTTCGTCTCGTTGAGCTATAAACGAATGCCGTTTTTGTTTGCTTAAATACACCCAATAATTAAGCGGATTAAAAAAATTTAAGATTCAGGGTTTTCGTGTCAATATTCAGACAAATTCAAACCTAGCATCCGGAAAGTTTTGAAATACGTTTCACGACTGCTAGCGCGCACTATAAATAGGCAAATTGAGCCATTTAGGTCTCTTTTGGAATGTTCGATAATTGTAAACTCCTTCGGAAGAATATTGAAGAAATGTCTGTATATAGCGATCTTCTAGAAAAATATCGTCCAGAAGTGGAATTCCTGGCCGAAAAAACTGGCGTAGAAATAAATAATGTGTATATTTTTCAAAAAGTCCTTGATGGGATTAAAACTCGAGTATGTTAGAATTAACTTAGCTATTTTCTATTAATTTTAGGCTGGACTGCCCGAGATTCTTCCATTACCATCGTGGGCTAACGATGCAGAATTTATTGAGAAAGTGATAAAATTGCAGAACGCTTTGCATGCATCATTTATCGATATTTTTCTCGATTCCATTGGAGGTATATTAAGTTAAAAATAAAAGTTTCGACCCTGGTGCGGGTCAAAAACCCGCGCCTATAACATGAATGTCCAGTGTCCTAACCATTAGGCCATGCGCACTCAGCTGTTTGAAATCTTGCAAACAGAGTTTATATACGAAAGGTCTTCATTTCCATCGTCTTAAATGTACAATTTAGGCTGGCATCATGATCAAATAGTTGCTCGTTTCGATGAAGCAATTCAAAATACCACGAACCACAAAATGATTTTGTACTCTTCGGTAAGCAAAGTATCCAGCCGGGGTGTAAAAAAATGATTTTCATTTTTAAAAATTTGGAGGTGGTTTCAAGCTGCCTTAGGGTGTCCTAGCAGTCATGAAACGCATTTCACGACGATTTAAAAAAAATCGTCAAATTTTGATTTTTGAGGTGTGTACCGTCGTAATTTTCAGCATGATACCAACATGATGACGTTAGGACGGCTGTTGAATTTGACTTATTTGAAGGATCATCTACCCGACTTTGCTTCTTACGTTTCGTTGGAACTACACGAAATCAACGACAACTTTACTGTCCAGGTAGTTTATCAAATGCAGAGATTTGAGGCAAATATGTTTTTTTAGATTTGGTTCCATCCTAACCTAAACGAATCTCGCATTGAGCTTGGTATTCCAGGATGTCCCCAACCCTGCATGTTTAGCCAATTTTCTCAACTATCTCCACGAGTCACCACAGGGCAATGGAAGGCCAAATGTTCTGGTCCTGATCCATCGGTTGACACTAGATGTACTTTATATGGTTCAATTGCAGGTACAGTTGACTCCTTGAAAAGACGACATGCAAGCCTAAGCCTAGGAATCCTAAGAAAGCCTAAGCCTAGGCCCTAAGACTCGGTGTTACCAAAATTTTGTGATTTTATAATCTAGATAATTTTAGGAGCCCTAGTGGTTTTCATCATTCTGATTTTGGGTGCTCTTCTTTCAGTATTATGGTCTTGTCTGGCCTATAGGAATAAATATAACCGGCTTTCTGACCCAGAGAGGCATAAATTATTAAATTGAATCTTCTTTATGTTGTTTTTTTTTAAAATTCTAATAAAATGTAAGTTAAGTAGAGTCTTGATCAAACTAGAGACCGGGAAATTCGTCAAAAATTGAAAAATTCATCAAAAATGAAAAAATTCGTCAAAAATTGATGATTAAAAAATGAACTCTATTCAAATGATTAGCGTAAATGTACCAGAAAATGGCTTCCTTATGCACTTTTGATGTTTTCCAGTCATGCACATGGCAATCAATACTCGTCCGCTTTTTTGTCCTCGGCTTGTGCTATCTTCGGATGGGAATGAGCGAGATATGCGTTTAGTTTAGCGACGGCATTCCCTAGTAGAAACGAAGGAAATGCGGATATACAAAACACTGAGGCATAATAACCCACACGCCCGAATAGGAAGCCAGTTTGGCGAGCAAGCTTTGAAATTTTAGTCCCCATTGTCTGTCTCGAGAATCGGTTCATCCATCCATATACGTTTCGCATAAAATCTATTTTAATAGGGTTTAAGTGATCTCTTTATTCTTTTATTTAAAAAGTTATCCAATTTGAAAATGGTTTTGGGTTATTGAAACGAATTCCCTGATTCAGGGTTTTCGTTTCAATATATAAAAAAGGATCAGTCCATTCGGAAATTTTTCGTTTTTCATCGACTTACGCAAAGTGCCAAAAAATTTTGAATTTTCGCGTCAATACATAAATTTTTATTGATTCAGGGACGAATTTTTACTGCGTTCATGTTTTCGTTGCAATACACAATTCTTTCCTGAATCAATAAAAGTTGTTATTGACGAAAAAATTTTTTTAAATTTTCGTTTTTCATCGACTTACTTTTTGAGATAATTGCGTTTGAAGTTGTCTGCCAAAAAATTTTTGAATGTTCGCGTCAATACACAACTTTTATTGATTCAGGGACGAATTTTCACTGCGTTCATGTTTTCGTTGTAATACACAGAGTTCAAAAATCGCCAACTTCAAACGCAATTTTCTCAAAAACTACAACGTTTCAGAACATTCCGTAAAAACAAAAAATGCTCCATTTTTCATGAACTTTCCGAATATATAACTTTTTCATAGCGCTTTTTTTCGAGTGGGCTGATCCTTTAAGCCAAATTGTGCACTTTTTATATTTTTGCAAGTTTCTCAAAATTGGCAACATCGACTTTGAACTTTCATTGTTCGAGTGTTCTTCATGGAACACATATAAAGAATGAACAGCTTGTTGCCACCGACCGAGTTAGACTTTTATCCAAACCCATTTTCTCGCGGTTTGTTCATTCGTGTGCGAAATAATCGTTGTTGCGAGCTAGAACGTTCGCCTCCACATAATTACACGGTACTCCTCTGGTCATTGAATGGTCACCGGGGTGTTCCTCCATTTCAGTGGAACTCCAATTCCCGATGACGCAGATTTCAAGTTATTTTGAGGCAATTTAATTGGTTTGTTTCACTCTCAAGCGATCTCGGTGGTTGTTTAGCCCATCGGTTTGGCAAATACCAGGCTTGTTTCAACACCAGAGTGGCACGACGGAAATGCATAAATCCTCTTCCACTTCTCAACTTTCGCATATAATAAACAAGATTTAAAGAAGAATGGAAGAGAGGAGACTTTCAGCGGATCAATTATCTTCGACGTCGTCATATTCCCCCTAAGCCTAAGACAAGCTCAAGCCCTAACCCCTAAGACCAAACTCTAAGCCTAGGTCCTAAGACTAAGCCCAATGTCCTAAGCCCAAGTCCTGAGCTCTAAGCCCAAGCCCTAGGTCCTAAGATTAAGCCTAAGCCCAAACCCTAAGCCTAGGTCCTAAGACTAAGAATAAGCCCAAGTTCTAAGCCCAAGCCCTAAGTCTAGGTCCTGAGACTAAGCCTAAGTCCAAGCCCTAAGCCTAGGTCCTAAGACTAAGAATAAGCCCAAGCCCTGAGCTCTAAGCCCAAGTCCTAAGACTAAGCCTAAACTCTAAGTCCTAAGCCTAAGCCCGAGCTCTAAGCCCTAAGTCCTAAGCCTAGGTCCTAAGACTGAGCCCAAGCCCTAAGTCTAGGCCCTAAGACTAGACTTAAGCCCAGGCCCTAAGTCCTAAGCCTAGGTCCTAAGACTAAGCCCAAGTTCTAAGTCTAAGCCTAAGTCCTAAGCCCAGGTCCTAAGACTAAGCCTAAGCTTTAAGTCCTAAGCCTAAGCCCGAGCCCTAAGTTCTAAGCCTAAGCCCAAGACTAGTTCTAAGCCTAGGCTCTAAGCCTAAACCCTAAGCCGATCTTAGTAACGGTTTCGACAGCTAATCTAAAAAATGCAAGTTTTGTTTCAACCTCGGAGTGGCACGACGGAAATGCATAAATCCTCTTCCACTTCTCAACTTTGCCATATAATAAACAAGAGTTGAGATTTAAAGAAGAAAATGGAAGATGGAAGACTTTTTCAGCGGCTCAATTATCTTCGACGCCTTCATCATGTTGCATGTTTGCCAACACGTCTCGAATTTCCATGCAGGGAGCCGTCATTGGAGGAGGGAAGTGCACACCGAGAATTTGATTCAGTCTTGGGAATTGATTGATCTCTCTATGGAATTCACTCGTTAAACAAGTTTTTCCTCATTTTTTGTTTGCCTTCATGTTTGATGTTTTTTGTGTGGAGTTTGTGGTTTGGTGCGTTCATGTTCATTTTATACATATATGGTTGAAGATTCTTTATTGTGTTATTTTTTTTAATGTTCAAGGATTTTGAATTATTTTCTTCTCAATATACAGATGTTATTGATTCAGGGAAAAAACTATCAGGTACATGTTTTCGTTGCAATACACAAAATTTCTTTATTATTTTTAATTGTATAGGGTTGTTCCGAAAGTTCTCAGACTTTTCGCTACTAGTTCGGATTGGCGACCCAAAATTACAGGGTTCAAAATCCGGAAAAAAGTTTTCATTTTTTCTAAAAATGACCCCTACAAGTGTTTTTCTATGCAGCGAATCGAACGCGCGTATTTCCGATGCGTGAAAATACTTCCTTGACCTTGATTCAGGGTCGGTGTATTAAAGCGAAAATCAAAACTTTTAGCTAACCCTGAATTTTACATTTTTTAAATACGCTTAATTATTTGCTGTATTTAAAAAAACAAAAAGACGGTATTCTTTATAGCTTGAAGAGACGAACAAAATGACACCAAATTTATCCAATTTGAAAATTGTTTTGGGTTATTGAAACGAAAACTGATTCAGGGTTTTCGTTTCAATAACTCAAAACAATTTTCAAATNAAAAAACAAAAAGACGGTATTCTTTATAGCTTGAAGAGACGAACAAAATGACACCAAATTTATCCAATTTGAAAATTGTTTTGGGTTATTGAAACGAAAACTGATTCAGGGTTTTCGTTTCAATAACTCAAAACAATTTTCAAATTGGATAATTTTAGTGTCGTTTTGTTCGTCGCGTTGAATTTAGTGTTTCCCGTTTCTCATGGCAACGACATATTTCCATTTAGAGCTTTCATGTGAAATTAAGCTGAATTGCATAGATAAAAGATTTTCTTTAACAAATTTGTCGGACTCTTGTATCTTTATAGTTAAAGGGGCTGTCCAGAAATTACGTTATCAATTTTTTCGGATTTTTTTACCCCCCTCTCACGTTATCAAAAATGTATTAGCGTTATAGTCAAAATTTTTTGGCTACAACGGAACTTTTTATTGAATCAGGCAATGTGTACATTGAAATGAAAAGAAACGTAGATCATTGTATAGCTGTTTTGATGCATCCCTGCGTGGTCGTATGGCAGGAAAACCAGGATTTATTACTAAGTAGTACTAATCCTTATGTCGAAACGAACAAAGTAGTACTAATCCTGATTTTCCTGTCATACGACCACGCAGGGATGCATCAAAAAGCTATATAAAATCCACATTTCTTTTCGTTTCAATGTACACGTTGCCTGATTCAATAAAAAGTTCTGTGGTAGCCAAAAAAAATTTTCGACTATATCAACTTTTTTTGAAGAGGGCTAACCCCCCACCCCAATATGGTAACGTAATATCTGGATGGCTCAAAATTTGAGTTTAAGTTAATTTCCATTTGTGTTGTTTTCTGCTAAAAGAACATTGACGGCGAATGACATCGTGTGGAGGAGAAATGGATTTTTTTTCACTGTTAGCTCGCTCTGGGGGATTAACATAATTTCTTGGAGAGAAATTTTGGACAATTACTAAATCGTTTTTCTCGAGGCATCTCTATTTTTTCTCGTGTGATTTATTTTTTCAATCTCCGTACATGTTTTCGTTGTAATACATATATTATTTCTAGATACAAAAAATTTCATTTCAATGGTATAAGTTTTATCCAACCACATGGAATGCGCACATCGTTGCTTTGGGAACAGTTTAGTACTCAACGTGAAAAAATCCAAATAAATCTTACCAAGAAGCTCAAAGAGAATATGGCTACTCTAGTAGGCGACACAGGACCAGTCCAGTGGGAAAAAGTTGCCATTTTTTGTTGATATTCGGAAATTTGATGAAAAATGGAGCATTTTTTGTTTTTACGGCACGTTCTGAATCGTTATAGTTTTCGAGAAAATTGCGTTTGAATTTTTGAATTTGTTACAAGCTCTTCGTTGTAATACACAAACTTTTTTGAATTTTTCAATCGATTTTTTCAATTTTCATAAATGAACGCTAGCAATTTTTTATAGCTAAATGAGACAAATAAAATGATACCAAAATTATCCAATTTGAACATTGTTTTGGGTTATTGAAACGAAATCCCTGAATCAGAATTTTCGTTTCAATAACCCAAAACAATTTTCAAATTGGATAATTTTGATGTCATTTTGTTCGCCTTATTTAGCTATAAAAAATTGCTACAATGTTCATTTTATGAAAATTTAAAAAATCGATTAAAAATTCAAAAAAGTTTGTATATTACAACGAAAACATTAACTCAAATTCAAATTTCAAACACAATCCTCTCGAAAACTACAACGATTCAGAACGTGCCGTAAAAACAAAAAATTCTCCATTTTTCATGAACTTTTCAAATATCAACAACAAATGATAACTTTTTTCCCCCACTGAACTGGTCCTTTAAAGAAATCAATAAAAATCCATTTCCTTTAGATTGGACACGTTGAAACAGCGGATGTCATTCTTGTAGCTGCCGATGGACGACGACTCCCCGCACATCTTTGTATTCTCCGCCAACGTGCACCCGTGTTCTTTCAGCGGTACGTAGAGCCCATGTTGGATGCAATGCCGAAAGAAAGTCGTGCGAAAACACCGTTAGAAGTGGCGGTTGGAGATGTTGACTCAGCTGGATTGAAATTTTTTATACGCTCTGTTTATACAGAAGATGAAATTTCAAGATTACCTGGAGAAGTGGTTACTGTAGAGCATGATCGACCAGATTCAGGTTGGTTTTTAAAATGGACCAGTTTGGACGGAAACAAGTTGATATTCGGAAAGTTCATGAAAAGTGGAGCATTTTTTGTTTTTACAGTAAATTTTGAATCGTCGTTTTCGACGATAATTGCGTATGAAGTTGGCAATTTTTGAAATTTTGTGTATTACAACGAAAACCTGTACACAAATTCAAAATTTCAAACGCAGTTTTCTCGAAAATTACAACGATTCAGAACGTGCCATAAAAACAAAAAATGCTCCATTTTTCATCAACTTTCCGAATATCAACAAAAATTGGCAACTTTTTCCCGTTCGGACTGGTCCTTTAAGTTTAACCTTACATATGGTTTAGGCGATGGCACTCCACGAAATGAATACGATCAAGACAATTCCGAGATGGACCATGACTTTTTAGACCAAACAAGTTCGAGAAATAACGAAACACCTAATTTTCAAGGTTCACCACAAAAAAGCGAGAATGACTCCCTTACTATCTCTCGTGTAAGCTATAAAACATCTGGAGCAATTGTGGATCAAGGGGTCACCCCAGGGTCAACAATCGAAAAAAATACTTATTTTTCTTCAATTTTTAAGGGTGAAACAAAGGTTTTCACGCTTCGGGAATGCGCGCAATCAATCTTCCGCCTAAAATTACCCCTAAATGTGTCATTTTAAAAAATTTTTAGAAAATTTTTTTCGATTTTTGACCCTGGGGTGACCCCCTCATCCACAATAGCTCCAAAAATTTTATAGAAATAACGAAGATTTATCTTAGGCCGCATCTACTAGCCAACTGTCCGATGTGACCAACCAAGTTTCGGAATCCACCGAAAATATGAGTATGTCTTTCACCGCCGCCGAAGACTCCCAACAGAAAGGGTATTGTCGGAGGACTACTGAACCCGTGATGACATCTTTCCGAGAGCTAGCGTCATCCCGTGAATCGAACATGTGCGTTTCAGGCTACTCTGATATTGGTGATGAAATTGTAGCTAAAGAAAATCGTGAAAAGGAAAAAGGTGAAAACATCATCAAATTTTTTTTAAACGTACACATTCCCAAAGCATGAAAATGGTTCCTTGACCCTGATTCAGGGAATAGAGTCGGTGTATTGACACGAAAGTCGAAAAATTTCTATATTCGAAAAATGGAGCATTTTTTGTTTTTACGGTATGTCCTGAATCGTTGTAGTTTTTGAGATAATTGCGTTTGAATTTGCTACAAGCTCTTCGTTGTAATACACAAACTTTTTTGAATTTTAAAATTGATTTTTGCATCGATTTTTAAAATTTTCATCAAATGAACATTTTAGCAATTGTATAGCTAATTGAGACGAACAAAATGACACCAAAATTATCCATTTTGAACATTGTTTTGGGTTATTGAAACGAAAACATGAATCAGGGTTTTCGTTTCAATAACCCAAAACAATGTTCGAATGGGATAATTTTGGTGTCATTTTGTTCATCTCATTTAGCTATAAAAAATTGCTATAATGTTCATTGTATGAAAATTGAAAAATCGATGCAAAAATCGATTTTTCTGTAAAAGATTCAAAAAAGTTTGTGTACTACAACGAAGAGCTTGTAACAAATTCAAACGCAATTATCTCGAAAACTACAACAATTCAGAACGTGCCGTAAAAACAAAAAATGCTCCATTTTTCATGAATTTTCCGAATATATAATTTTTATATGGAGTTTTTTTCCCGAGTAAGCTGGTCCATTTAAGGCATGTCATGCAAGTTCATTCGTCTGGATACATCAGAATCTGCGATGGTGGATTCTCGATCTCAGTCTCCAATGCATCGCTCAATGCCAAATAAGGCTATCTTTCCCATGTTCATTGGCTTTGATGGGGATGAAACATCCACTAGTGAAATGACTCAAAGTCTTCCCGGACCGGATGGGAATTATCAAACTCCGGGGTCGATTCGCGGCCGAGCAATGATTGCAAGAAGACTTTCGGTGACCTCACTTACGTCATTGACTTCGATTGATCTTACTCCTACATATGAAGGTATTTTCACAACTGCCCAACTTGATTTTTGCCAATTGAATTAGATAATGAATCAAGATCCCTCCCAGGAAACCCCCTCCAAAAAACCTCTCTCCAGGAAATCCCCTCTCCCAGAAAATTCCCTTCCCAGAAAACATCCCCCAGGAAATCTCCTCCAGAGAACAATTTAGTCAATTCCATTTTTAGGCAAATATTGAATAAATACAGTGACTAAATTTAGGTCCCGCACCAATATCCGACGCCAATCCTTCTTGCAGACTAGCGGCCGACTTGCTAGAGATGTACAGAAATGGCACCGATTCTGATGTAGTCATAGTTACTGACGAAGGGGAACTTCGTGCCCATAGGTAAGTAAAAAACCAATCGCCAAACCAGTTAATATAACATATTCCAGGTGTATACTATATGCAAATTCAGGCTTCTTTAAAAAGCACTTGAAAAATTCGTCACGAATCGAGCTCAAAGGGTATGCAATTTTACACATGCTAGCATTTTCAAAAAAACAAAGGACCAGTCCAGTGGGAAAAAAGTTGCCATTTTTTGTTGTTTATTCGGAAAGTTCATGAAAAATGGAGCATTTTTTGTTTTTACGGCACGTTCTGAATCGTTATAGTTTTCGAGATAATTGCGTTTGAAATTGTTCATGTTTTCGTTGTAATACATAAACTTTTTTGAATTTTTTCGACAAAAAATCGATTTTTGTATCGACTTTTTCAATTTTCATAAAATGAACATCGTAGCAGTTTTTTATAGCTAAATTAGACGAACAAAATGGCACCAAAATTATCCATTTTGAACATTGTTTTGGGTTATTGAAACAAAAACATGAATCAGAATAATCCAAAACAATTTTCAAATTAGATAATTTTGGTATCATTTTGTTCGTCGCATTTAGCTATAAAAAACTGCAACAATTGTCATTTTATGAAAATTGAAAAAATCGATGCACAAATCGGTTTAAAAATTCAAAAAAGTTTGTGTATTACAACGAAAAAATGAACAATTTCAAACGCAATTTTCTCGAAAACTATAACGATTCAGAACATGTCGTAAAAACAAAAAATGCTCCATTTTTCATCAACTTTCCGAATATCAACAAGAAACGGCAACTTTTTTCCCACTGGACGACTGGTCCTTTAAAAGTTATATGATAAAATGTGAATTTAGATTTTCCAAAGCTGTGATCAATTTCCTATTAGAATTCCTCTATGGTGGACTCACGTGTATTCCCGATGATGTGGATGTCTGGGAGGTGATTTCACTTGCAACACACTTGAATATCGAAGAATTGACTCAAGTTGCAAAACTTCACATAAAAACACACAAATGTCACTTCTTCCATAGAGTATGTTGGATTTGCGTAAAGCTAATCTTACTTGAGATAATTTTTTTAGCCTTGTGCTACTTGTGTTTCGGCCATTTTCGATGCTCTACCTCAATTCCATGCCATTAAATGCTTAAATGGGCTTTTTGAAGAAGCCATGTCATGGCAGGCGCGGAATTTCGCACGGATTTGGAAAGGTCGTATCTTTTTACATTTGAATGAAAGATGGCAAAAGGAATGTTTCGAGGCGCTAATTGGAGAGCTGAACGAAGAATCGCTCATTGATACATTACTAGGATGCGAAAAGTTGCAAGTACTACAAAGATTTTCCCAAGAAGATTTCTTGACCTTGATTCAGGGTCGGTGTATTAAAGCGAAAATCGAAACCTTTAGTTTTTTGTGTAAAAAATTTCTGGGGAGAAGAACATTTTTATTACTTTTCGAGTGCATCCCTGCGTGGTCGTATGACGGGAAACATTTATGCGAATTTTGAACACCATTCAATTGAATGAAAACAACCCCAGAAACGTCCATTTTTTACATAATAAACTAAAAGTTTTGATTTTCGCTTCAATACACCGACCCTGAATCAAGTTCACATTTTCACGCATCGGGAATGCGCGCATTCGATTCACCGCTATATTAGGGCTAATTTTATGTGGGGGAATCGATTGCGCACATTTTCTAAGCATGAAAAAATTATCTTGACCCTGATTCAGGGAATGGATTCGGTGTATTGACGCGAAAATCGAAAATTTTTCTTTTTTTCGTCAATACACCAACTTCGTTCCCTGAATCAGAGTCAACTTAATTTTTTCATGACACAGTGCAGATTGTATAATTTTTTTTTAATTTTGAAAATTTCATTTTTATACCTTCATTTAGCTTTCTCTACCTCGTATAAAAGCCCAACATTTGGCCGAAGCCGTACAAAAGTTAGTCGCCGATGTTGTTGAATTTTGCACAGATTTTTTAATCTCCTCATTCGATCTAGTGTTGGGGTCAAAATCGCTTCGATCTCATGGAAAGGTACTTCAATTTTATTCGCCATCTGGAAATAGCGTATTTTTAGGGCCTTGCGCTAAATTTAGCATTAATCGAAGATGTTTTTCCAACGTTGGTGCATAGTCTGTCAGCGGATACGGCTATCAAAACGTTTATAGCGTTGAAAAATCTACTCATAGAAATTCAAGAAGAGCCTCCATCAACGCCGAGAAGAAGCCATTTGTCTATTCCGTTAGACGAGTGGAGTCAGGTAAAGAAGAGCCCTTAAAAGACCAGTCTCCAGTGAGAAAAAAGTTGCTATAAAAAATTGTTACAGTGTTCATTTTATGAAAACAAGTTTGTGTATTACAACGAAAACATGTACACAAATTCAAAATTTCAAACGCAATTATCTCGAAAACTACAACGATTCAGAACATGCCGTAAAAACAAAAAATGCTCCATTTTTCATGAACTTCTCGGATATCAACATAAATGGCAACTCTTTTCCCACTTGACTGGGGGAAAAGATCTTGAAA
>OZJO01009252.1:0-28802 GCA_900406225.1 Acrobeloides nanus
TGTTTTAACAAAAAAAATTTTGAAAAAACTTCCGGCACAGACTTTTTTCGCTGTATTTATACATCGGAACACATGTGAATACGTCTTCCCTGAATCAGGGAAGCATTTGGGTTTGGATCGAAAATGTTATTCCGGATGCACAGACAGACATAACACGTTTATATATGTTACCGTTTTATCTGAAAATCAGTTTTATCTGATAAAACTAGTTTTATCTGAAAGGCTTAAGCTTAGTCTTAAGCGGCTCTAGGACATCTCTCAACGGACATCTTTCAACGAAAAAGCGGACATCTCTCAACGAATTTTAAAATAAATGATTAATCGTGTCAATATACAGATTTTATTGCAATTCAGGCAATTGCGCGCGATTAATCAGTATTATAATTTGTTCGTTGAGAAATATCCGTTCAGAGATGTCCACCCTCGATTTTGTACTTCGTTGAGAGATGTCCGTTGAGAAATGTCCGTTGAGAGATGTCCTCTTAAGCCTAGGCCTAAGCCAATTTTTTGTTGCAAAAAATGAAACAAATTTATTTTTAACAAATATGTTCAATTAAAATGAAATGATCAGAACAAATAAAAGCTTCACAATATGCACAACGAATAAAATTGATTTTTCCACAGGCGCATTTTGAATTATACGGATGATCGTTCAAACAAAATTCCGGAAGTGTTTGAAAAGCTGATGGTCGTTCTTGCAATAGCCCGATTTAAACCATGAATATTTTATGAAATTTATAAATTTGGGTGAGCAAAATACAAATTTTTTAAATACAAATATTCTAAAACAAACCTCGGTTATGTTATCAATCATTATGCCCAACGAGGTAGAGGTTCGATTCGAAAATGAAGCTTTCGAAGATAAAATGTTCAAAAATAAATCAATCGAAATTTCCAATTAGCATAAAGTTAGACCTAAGCTTAAGCCTAGGCTTAAAGGACCAGTCCAGTAATTTACAACCATATGAAAAAATGATATATTCGGAAAGATCGTGAAAAATGGAGCATTTTTTGTTTTTACGGCATGTTCTGAATCGTTGTAGTTTTCGAGATTATTGCATTTGAATTTGTGTACAAGCTCTTCATTGTAATACACAAACTTTTTTGAATTTGTTGCGGAAAAATCGATTTTTGCATCGATTTTTTCAATTTTCATAAAATGAACATTGTAGCATTTGTTTATAGCTAAATGAGACGAACAAAATGACACCAAATTATTCAATTTGAACATTGTTTTGGGTTATTGAGACGAAAACATGAATCAGAATTTTCGCTTCAATAACCCAAAACAATGTTCAAATTAGATAATTTTGGTGTAATTTTGTTCGTCTCATTTAGCTATAAAAAATTGCTACAATGTTCATTTTATGATAATTTAAAAAACCGATGCAAGAATTAATTTAAAAATTCAAAAAAGTTTGTGTATTACAACGAAGAGCTTGTAACAAATTGAAAATTTCAAACTTAATTATCTCAAAAATTACAACGACTCAGAACATGCCGTAAAAACAAAAATGCTCCATTTTTCATGATGTTTCCTAATGTATAATTTTTTCATATGGTTGTAAATTACTGGACTAGTCCTTTAAGCCTAAGCCTAGGCTTAAAAGGGGTAAACTTTGCAGCAGCACTTCCGAAAAAAACTTTTTTTGAATTTTTGCAAAAATAACTTTTCTAGGGGTAATTTTATGCGAGAAATCGATTGCGCGCATTCCCGAAGCGTGAAAATGCTCCCTTGACCCTGATTCAGGGAATGGGTGGGTGTATTGAAGCGAAAATCAAACACTTTCGGATTTTTATGAACAAACCGTCGATTCTTAGGTTTTTCTAGGAGGGGAATCGATTGCGCACATTCCCGAACCTTGAAAACGCTTCCTTGACCATGATTCAGGGAAGGAATCGGTGTATTAAAGCGAAAATCAAACATTTTCGGATTTTCGCTTCAATACACGATTTCTTCCCTGAATCAGGGTCAAGGAAGTGTTTTCAAGGTTCGGGAATGTGCGCAATCACACATTCAATCTTGTGAAGTATTAAAAGAAGTTGTCTTTGCACCACCTCATGATCATTTTATAAATGCCTTTAGAAAGGAGACGATTCCCTTTTCAAAAGCTGCTGGCATAGTGCCATATTCAACTTAAATATATGGTAAAAATGGCGGAAATTTAAAGAAATCACGGCTATCGTTTAACATCTCGGTATTCAATGTGTGAGCTTTTTATCCACATTGAATTGATACGAAAAATTGATGCGATATTATCACAACTTTGAATGAAACACTTGAAATGATCAAATAACATCGGTATAAAAGCTAACGGCCTGCGTGAAATTTTATCAGATCCTAAATTCGACCTCGTAGAATTTTTCCTATGATTATTTTCCTTAAAAATTTTTTTCCTATACAATCAACTCTCGATAGTGGCACCAAGGGGGCGAAAAAATGGGTGATAGCACCCAACTATCACCCACCCATCACCCGTGGTATCACCCACTGGGATTATTAGGTTATTGGGTAAACCACCCAGTGGGTGATTTGGTGATGCCATCCATGTGTGATTTTGGGTGATTGGCACCCATCACTCATTGTGATTTGGGTGCCAATCACCCAATGGGTGATCACCCAAATCACCTATCACCCACTATCAGTGATATCAGGGTGATTTGGGTGATCATCCATTGGGTGATTCTGGGTGATGGGTGCCAATCACCCAAAATTACTAAATGGGTGGCATCACCCAAATCACCCACTGGGTGGTATCACCCAATGACCTAATCGCCACCCAGTGGGTGATGAGTGATTTAGGTGATCACCCATTGGGTGATGATTGGTTATGGGTGATGACACCTTCTCGCCCCCTGGTGATTCTCACGTTTGGCGAGAAATTTTCACGCCAAAGGTATCCCTGCGTGGTCGTATTTGGGAGGAAAATGCCCGATTTCGAGCTGTTACTAAGCGTTTTCACAATTTTTAAGTGCGATTTTTGGATTCTACGCAAAAAAGCTAGCCCAGGATTGTCATTTTTGAACAATTTTTCAAGTGGGGGCCCTCTAAACTATACTAGTGCGCCCTTGATCCGGATAACAGACGTACATCCGTGTCCGGACATGCGGTATATAACGGCCAGACAACACGGACAAATCATGGGATGGGCAAGACTTGCCCGCGGACAAGTTGGACAACGAGTGGGACATGGACAAGGTTTATCCGCGGTCAAGACGGACAAAATTTTTTATGACCGCGGACAAGTCTTGTCAGTCTTGATCGCGGATAAGCCCTGTCCATCAAGATATTGTCCGTTGTTCATTCGGATGAACAAAGGGTGCATCCCTGGTAACACCCCCCCCCCTTCAATCTGATATACAGGGTGGCGCACAAAAAACCGGACACTTAAAAAAGATTTTAAATTTTTTCAGGCATCAGGCATTTTTGCCTGATTCTTTCAGGCACCAGGCATTTTTTAAAGTGTCCGGTTTTTTGTACGCCACCCTGTAGTGACCCCTCTCTTGGGGTGTCTCACTAGGGCTCCTTTTGTCTTATTTATAAGAAATTTTGTCTTACCTTTGAACTCACCAACTTACTTTTTGAAAAAAAAGTTACTTTGAAAACTTTGAAAAAAATCTTTGAACAAAAAAATTTGCTCCTTGTAATTGTTGGCGAATTTTTGCTATGGCTACTTACTAGACCCAAATTTCTCGATCGATGGTTTAACTTGGTAAGATTTTCGAAAAACTATACGTACTAGCTCGGCATGATTCGCTGTTTGACGACTACAATGAATTTCGCGGCTTTATTTCCAAATTGATAGAGAATCCGGTGTTTGTTCAAATGAATCTATCCCGAAAATGGCTTCAAATTCTTAAAGGAAATCAATTTTGCAGCAGCATCTCAAAAAAAAATTTTTGGAATTTTTGCAAAAATGACTTTTCTAGGGGTAATTTCATGCGAAAAATCAATTGCGCGCATTCCCGAAGCTTGAAAATGCTTCCCGTCCCTGATTTAAGGAAATAAGAGTGAAAAATCCAAATTTTTCATATTTTCGCTTCAATAAACACTCTTGTTTCCCTGAGTCAGGGAAGCATTTTCAAGCTTCGGAAATGCGCGCAATCGATTTTTGCATAAAATTGCCTCTAGAAAAATCATTGTTATAAAAATTCAAAAAAAATTTTTTTCGGAGATGCTGCTGCAAAGTTTAAGAACATTTCCTTTAAAAACAAAAACTTTGTGGTATTTGACGTCTTTGTGAAAAAGGTAAATTTTAAGATGCAAACCTTATTTATACACAATTTTAGTTGTTGTGTTCCCCGGATGAAACGCATTCTGCGAAAGGATCTTCTTTTCCATCATGAATGCACTTTGGAGTGACAAAAGAAACTCTTTATCCGAAGAAACAGTTGAAGCATTAGTTTTTGTGAAAACGAACGTTGATTGGAGTTGCGAAGAAGCTTATCAGAAGTTTATTAAAGGGGGTAACAATCATGGCCTAATTCAAGAAAAAAAATTTTTCTAAAAAGATCATTTTTAGGGGTAAAATCATGCGAGAAATCGATTGTGCGCATCGCCGAAGCGTTAAAATGCTTTTCCTGACCCTGATTCAGGGAAAAATTAGGTTTTTGAAGCGAAATTGTCATTTTTCGCATTTTCAAAACCCCAATTTTTCCTTGAATCAGGGTCATGGAACCATTTTCACGTTTCGGCAATGTGCGCAAGCTATTTCTCGCATGATTTTACCCCTAAAAATGATCTTTTTAGAAAAAATTTTTTTCTGGATTAGGCCATGATTGCCATCCCCTTTAAAGGACCAGTCCAGTCAGTTACAACCATATGAAAAAATGATATATTCGGAAAGATCATGAAAAATGGAGCATTTTTTGTTTTTACGGCATGTTCTGAATCGTTGTAGTTTTTGAGATAATGCATTTGAAATTTTGAATTTGCTACAAGCTCTTCGTTGTAATACACAAACTTGTTTGAAGTTTGTGTAAAAAATCGATTCTTGCATCGATTTTTTAAATTTTCATAAAATGAAGATTGTAGCAATTTTTATAGCTAAATGAGACGAACAAAATGACACAAAAATTATCCAATTTGAACATTGTTTTGGGTTATTGAAACGAAAACATGAATCAGAATTTTCGTTTCAATAACCCAAAACAATGTTCAAATTGGGTAATTTTGGTGTCATTTTATTCGTCTCATTTAGCTATAAAAAATTGCTACAATATTCATTTTATGAAAATTGAAAAAATCGATTTTTCCGCAAAAAATTCAAACAAGTTTGTGTATTACAACGAAGAGCTTGTAACAAATTCAAACGCAATTATCTCGAAAACTACAACGATTCAAAACATGCCGTAAAAATAAAAAATGCTTCATTTTTCACGATCTTTCCGAATATATTATTTTTCATATGATTGTAACTGACTGAACTGGTCCTTTAAAAGAACTTTGAGGGGACCAAGGTGGTTTTTTCCGCGCGCAAAGGGTCAAAATTTTGTTTGTACACGTGTGAGTTCCGTTGTGGAAGTTCCTAGAGCCCTCATGTGACCGGTTTATTCTGCTGCACCCTGTACTTAATCTTTGCTACAAGTTTATAAATAAATTTCTAATTCAATACTCTCTAATCATCGTCTGAATCCATTCATTGTATTTTGAATGAACCCTTACTTTGTTGTTATGCGTAGGTAGAATGCTTTTTTACTCATAATCTGTAGAGCAAACATAAAAGTGAAAATTAAAAGGAAATCCCAATGGAATTTATGTGGGATGTCTGTTTCAATAACTATATAATTTCCGATTTTGTGCTAATTAAGGTGGTTGATCGAGGGATTATAGACTACAACTTGAAGCCAACCTTCATTCCAAGAAACGATCTTCTTCAAAGGATATCTATTAGCTGAATTAATTATTGAATTAATTATCCGAGAAGCGATGTAAATTGCATACAAATTATTACATTAAAGGATCAGTCCACTTTTGGAAAGTTCTATTCGTGAGGCTGCGTTCAAGCATATCAAACAAGTTGTCAAAACAGTCTAACTGTTGCCTGATTTTCAATAAAATCGTTTGTTTATTGAAACGATTGGTCATATCGCAACAAATTTTATGCTTCTTGAGCAATAAAATTTCGTGCTTCATGACCAATCGTTTCAATAAACACGACTTTATTGAAAATCAGGCAAAGTTAGACATTTGGCAGTATAACTTTCGCCACGCTAACTTTCACCATGTAACTTTCGTGTCAATAAACATATTTAATTTCAGACTAATTGAGGTGCCTGATTTGCAATAAATACGTATATTGACACGAATGTGAAAGTTATAGTTTTTTGGCAACGTGACGAAAGTTGTCGTGGCGAACATGGAACATGACGAAAATTGTCGTGGCAAACATGAAACGTGACGAAAGTTATAGTCGACATTTTTGACAACTTAAATATGTATATTGACACGAATGTGGCGAAAGTTATAGTTTTTTTTGGCAACGTGGCGAAAGTTGTCGTGGCGAACATTGAACATGACGAAAATTGTCGTGGCAAACATGAAACATGGAAAGTTATAGTCGACATTTTTGACAACTTTTTTGATATGCTTTTGAACGCAGCCTAAAAAATGATCATTTTTCGCTAATTTTTAGTGTTTTAGGCATCAAAAACGTATGTTATGTAATTCTTTTTTTGCCTCAAAATGAATTGTTTTAATACGGCGACCAATTTCTGATCATTTCGGACCAATTTTGAAAAATTTTCTCGCTAATACAATTAGAGCTCATTCGAAATTAAAGCAACAAAATAACTTTTTGTTTTTATTCTTGTCTTGATTTGTTAACATTATTAAGAGAATTTTTTATTGTTTTATTATACTCGTATGCCCGTAATAAAATTAAAAACAACTAGGAAAAAACAAATAAATATTTTAAAAAAATACAATATTATTTTTGTACATTTTATAATACAACCATTTTGTCACTACGGCTCGATTTAAAAAATAGAGCAAGAACAAAAAAGACAACAAATCCGTGAGTGTGAGAACAAGAGTTTCTGTTTTAAAACAAAAAAGTTGAGCAATTATACAAAATTGTTTTTTTCAAATGAGATATGAAGGCAGCAGAGACGCTTCCCAAAAATGAGAAAAAGAGCGAGAGAGACAGTTGTTTTTTTGGTTCAAAAATTGCGTGTGTTGAGATGCTATAGTTAAATTATAAGGTGGGTACTATAAAGCAAAATTAAGTTGAAAACCTAAGTTCTGAGATGAAGGAACGTGAAAATGCAATCAAAAAATGACGATCATGCTTTCATGAAGTGTGACAAGTTTTTGTTGCTAGTCTAAAAAATTTTTTTCGAAAATTTTTTCAACTTTTCACTACACTTTCACTACTCATCCAAATTTGGACCAGTTTCGATAAGAAAAAAAGGAAAGAAAGCTAAATCTAACTACAAATTTTAAGAGATAGCCTATTTAAAAAAATATTGAGTAAGTCGAGGGTACGCGAGTTGAGACGTTCAGACTTAGTGCCGTAGTCGTTCCATTGGCTCATAAACCTTAGAAAGGTCGCCGGAAGTCAATTGACAATCTCCGAAGGTCTCCAATTCGCCGTCCTAAAAATTACAAAATTAATTCAAAAATACTGTTAAATTGATTAGAGGGCCAGAAATTATATATTCGAAAAATTTGTGAAAAATGGAGCATTTTTTATTTTTACGGTAAATTCGAAATCGTTGTAGTTTTCGAGAAAATTGCGTTTGAAGTTGGCGGTTTTTGAAATTTTGTGTATTACAACGAAAACATGAACTCCGTCCCTGAATCAATAAAAGTTGTGTATTGACGCGAAAAATTTTTTTAAATTTTTCGTTTTTCATCGACTTACGAAAACTGCAAAAAAAATTTTGACAAATTTTTCAATTTTTGATGAATTTTCGATTTGATGAATTTTTCAATTTTTCACAAATTTTTCGATTTTTGACATTTGAAAAATTGCAAAATATGCAAATTCATCAATTTTTTTACCCCCGATTGGGTCAAAATTTGCATAATCTCCAAATTTTTCATGTAAAACAAAATCTGTTTAACTAAATAAAATTTGAAAACTTGTTCTTACCTCGCTTGGACACTCATTTGCTCTGCATGATTCGAAGCATAGCTCCCATATTCCACATGGGGATGAGTCCTGTGCTAGCAGGATGGTGTACTAGACCAGCATTGATGTACTAGACCAGCTGAATCAAATCTGCAGACATTGAATGACCAGAGTTTCTATTGGAAAATATAGAAGGGAAATATCGAAAACTGTTCGTTTCACATGGATGGTAGAGCTATCACAGATGGATATAGCCACTAGCGGATGAAGAAGCAACCATTTAGCATGAAGAAAAAAATATTTTGACGGGAAGCATTTGTTTGTTGAAGGAAGAAGAAGAGCATTTTCACGTTGAAAGGCTATTGAGGGATCATTTAAGGCATTTCTGAGGAAGAGAAGACCAACGGCCGGCTCGACCAAGCGAGCACTCAGCCGAGGCAAGCCCTCGACTGCCTTTGATGAATCTCTGTGTGAGTGTTGGCAACCGCGGTCTTTTATAAGCGGCCTTCGACAAGCGAGCACCACCAAACACACGCACGCGAATGGACGCGAAGGAAAAAAACTTTCAACACACCCTACTTTGTGCTCTCTCGTTCACCTGTTCCTTGCATGCAACACTTGAAAATTGTGTGTACGACTCTGTTGTATTTCGACTTGTCTCCAACACACTTTTCGTGTCCATCCGCCGTCAAACTGATGCGATTTTTTGTTGGCTGATATCGTTTCTGCTGATCAGCAGCAGAACCGCACGAGAACAATCTGATCGATGACACTCTCTCTCGACGAAAACAATGACGCGGACTTTGAGCACAAAGAAGAACACGGCCCCGATTTCATAATCTAATAATCATTGAAACTATGGATTAGTCATATTGATTCATATGACAAATTGAATTAGGCTGACTCGAATCCACGTCTGTATGCGCCGAAATGGTTACGAAACGGCATAAATTTGTCAGAATGTTACGTGGATTAGGTGACTATTTTTAACGTTGATGTTATAGGAGGAAGTTGAAAACGCTAATGTTATACGAGGAAGTTGAAAACGCTGAAGTTATACGAGGAAGTTGAAAACGCTGATGTTATACGAGGAAGTTGAAAACGTTGATAACAAATTTATCAAAAAAATTTACAAGACCAGCATTGAAATAAATTATAAGGAAAATTAAAAAACCGATCTTAATCGTGAACTTGGCTCAGTGGTAGTGCTCCAAGATTCGAGTCTAAGGGTCTCGGGTTCGAATCCCACTTGAGTCGATTTGATTTTGCCTGGTATATTCCATGGTTAGACAACTTTTTTCAAACAATTTTTTGAAATTTGTATACTTGTTTTGTCATGTCCAAGTGTAGATCATCATGGTGTATGCAAAAGGGTCATCCTGATATTATGTCATCATGTAGGGGAGGGGGATAGCCAGATGATAACGCTTGATAACGTGGGAGGGGCGGGGGATCGGCGATGATAACGTTATCATACACTAGAAAACGTTTTGAAACAATTGATTAACACATGAATTCTCCTTCAAATTTCCGGTATATTTTGTTATTTTAAGCTATTTTGAGAGACATTCAAAAAAATGTTTGAAAAAAAATTCATGTAAATTATAAGCAAAATTAAAAATTCGATTTTTATCGTTAACTTGGCTCAGTGGTAGTGCTCCAAGATTCGAGTCTAAGGGTCAAGGGTTCGAATCCCACATGAGTCGATTTGATTTTGCCGCGAAAAAAAGCTAGACAACTTTTTTTCGAAAAAAATTTTTTTGAATGTTCCTCAGAATAGCTTAAAATAACAGAAAATATCCTGAAATTTGATAGGAGTATTTCCATGTTAAATAAATATTGCATTTAAATTTTTATCCTATTTTTAATTTTGTATGAATTTTTTAAATTTTAACCTTGAATTCTAACGCCGGTATAGTGTTCCCCATGGCCATCCCCTCCCCGACTACACCAAATTAGCCGCTAAAACGTCGTATTTTTTGTTGTCTTTTTTGATCTTATGATGTCTGACTTTTCGTTTCAATAACTTTTCCCTGATTCAATGGGAAGCGGAAGTAGATTTTCGAGTATAGGATTATGATTTTTCCCGCTTTCATAGAAGAGACACTTGCGTACAACGTTTACGAAAAATGTCAGCTACTTGAGAAGTGGTTAAGGAAGCCGCAAAAATTTTTTGCTCTATTCTTTGTAAGGAATAGTTTTTTTGTATATCGAAATTTTCGCCCTAGTGGAATCGAACCATGCGATAGCCCAATGTTGCTTAACTTGCCAGATCGGACGGGCGGCTTCCTTATCCACATCGCCAAGTAGCCAACATTTTTCGTAAAGTTAGTCATGAAGAACGTTATATGCCTAAATTTGCTGCAATTTTAGCTTGTTATTTAACAATCCGCCGTACGTATTTTTTTCTAAATCGTCTATTTTTTCCACTAATGAGTTCGTTTTTAGCCAAACATAATCCGCTCAAAATAATATTTTGAACAAATATTCTTCATCAAAAAGTACAATGGTCCTTTGATTTTTCTCTGTTATTTATGATTTTTGTACAAACATCCTTGCTTGAAAAACAATATTTCATAGCCATTTATGGTTGTTTTTTTGCTCTTTTCAAATCATGCGATTTGAGATCATACCAATAAAAAAATAATTATTTCGAAATTAAACAATTTAGCTCATAACAAGGGAAAGGTCGATTTGAATCCGAATCTTATGTAAACAAATTTTTTGAAAAAAATTGGTTTCAAATAAATTTATAAAATCTTTATTGGGGCTTCATCGAATCGTATTGGGACTTAATCGTAAAAAAGAAAATTGTTGACCTTCATAGTTCAGTGGTAATACGACTGATTTTGTCATTAAATGATCAAAAGTTCGATTCCCCGGTTGAAATAACTCTTTTTGCATTCATTAAAATCAACTTTTTATCAAAAAAGTTTTTGTATACAGGCACAAAAATCTGGTTCAAAAAACGTATCGGTTACAATCCGCCTTCCCTGTGTTAATATGTTAATGATGCAATGCTTTTTATTCTTACACATCCTTTCAAAGATTATATTGCCTGAAGCAACGAAACAAACAACAACGAAAATTTTGCGCACCTTTCTGGAATGTGGGGCTGAATGACGCAAAATTGTCGTCTTGTTGACTGTTCTCTAAGACAGGCTTATCAAAGGTGTCGGGCGCTAACTTGTGACTGTGCATATGCCCGTTTGTAGGCAACAACTGTGTGGGTGTAATAAGAATTTGTTGATAAAGAAATATTTAATTGCGTGGAATTTGGAGTGTAAGTCGATGAAAAACAAAAAAATTTTAAAACATTTTCTCGTCAATACACAACTTTTATTGATTCAGGAACGAAGTTTCACTACGTTCATGTATTCGTTGTAATACACAGATTTCAAAAATCGCCAACTTAAAAATCGAAAAATTTGTCAAAAATTGGAAAGTTCGTCAAAAATTGAAAAATTTGTCAAAAATCGAAAAATTTCACCAAAAATTGAAAAATTTGTCAAAAATTGAAAACTTTGGCGCTAACTTGTGACTGTCATGTGCTCGTTTGTAGGCAACAACAAGTGTAGGCGACAACAACTGTAGGCAACAACTGTGGGGGTGTAATAAGAAAATTGTTGATAAAGAAATTTTTAATTGGGTGGAATTTGAAATGCTTGGACATTGATGCTTGTATATGTTCTCTTATGCTTAAGTTAAAAATAAATTGTCCATGCGAAAACTGAGTTTCCATAGGAGAAAGTGACCTTTGGAACTTGGCTAGTCGGCCTAATTTGAACTGCATGTTCTTTTCAATGCAGAACTCTCATTATTTATTCATTAGAAAAGGGGAAAGAGAAAACGGCTCGAATGCAATGCCCTGAGGGATGCCGAATGGAGAAGACTGAAAATCGATGGCATTCAAAAAAAACTTGGTTGCTCCCAGTCTGGAATCTCAAATAGACTCAATTAAAGGGTTCTCAAGGGACAGGAAGGCTTTTTTTCGCAGCGAGGGAGTTCTAATATCCTCTAATGAAACAAGAAGAGATTGAGATTNGGTTGCTCCCAGTCTGGAATCTCAAATAGACTCAATTAAAGGGTTCTCAAGGGACAGGAAGGCTTTTTTTCGCAGCGAGGGAGTTCTAATATCCTCTAATGAAACAAGAAGAGATTGAGATTTTAGTTTAAACAAATAAATAAGATTGAACAAACATGAGATGCTTTTCAAGATTTAATTTCAGAGAAAATCTACTGCATAACAAAGGGGTCACCCACGTGAAAAATTAAAAAAAATTTTTTTGGAAATGACCTCTCTAAGGGTAAAAACATGCGGTGAATCCGAATTTGACAATTTTAAAGCGAAAAAACGCTTCCCTGATTCAGGGAAAGCGTATTGTGCATTGAAGCGAAAAGTCGCAAAAATGCGATTTTTGCGACTTTTCGCTTCAATATACAGGCCTTTCCTGAATCAGGGAAGTTTTTTCGTTTCAAAAAAGAAACCCAATGTCGCAAAATTTGAATTTTCTGCAAAGTTGAAAAATAAAATTATACGAAAAATTTTGCAACGACTTTGTTGTTATGGCCGATATGAATATTTAAATTTGGATTTGTGTTAGGACGCTATTTTGCACAAAAATTATGCATGATCAAAAAAATATTTTCGTCTACAATTTTTTTACCAAAATTTTCAATAAAGTTTATTCTATATGCTATCTCCCAGCATGGAATTTCTCATGTCTTCGTGTCAATATACAGAGGCCACTCAGCTACAATCATATGAAAAAAATTATATATTCGGGAAGATCATGAAAAATTGAGCATTTTTTGTTTTTACGGCATCATCTGAGTCGTTTTTCCCATCGAGATAAATGCATTTGAAAATATGAATTCAACTACATGTTTTCGTTGTAATAATCAAACTTTTTTGAATTTTTTGCGGAAAAAGCGTGAAAAAATAGCATGAATCGACAGAGAATTTTATGCTGAACAACTTTGCTAATTGAAGTTTGCGTAAAAAATTATTTTTCTCCGATCAAAAATGCAAAATAAGTTTAAATTTTTGAATTTTTGTGTATATTGAAACGAAAACCCTGCATGAATTTAAACTTATTTTGCATTTGTTATCTTAGAAAATAATTTTTTACGCAAATTTATATTGACAAAGTTGTTCAGCATAAAATTCTCTGTCGATTCATGCTATCTTTTCACGATTTTTCCGCAAAAAATTCATAAAAGTTTGTGTATTACAACGACAAGCTTGTAACAAATTCAAATTTTCAAATGCAATTATCTCGAAAACTACAACGATTCAGAACATGCCGTAAAAACAAAAAATTCTCCATTTTTCATGATCTTTCCGAATATATCATTCTTCCATATCTGTCGATTCATGCTATTTCCATATCGGTCGATTCATGGTTGTATCTGAGTGATCTGGTCCTTTAAAGAACCAGTCCACTCGAAAAATTTTGCCATTTTTGTATATATTCGAAAAGTTGATGAAAAATGGAGCATTTTTTGTTTTTACGGCATGTTCTGAATGTAGTTTTTGAGAAAATTGGGTGTGAAGTTGGCGATTTTTGAAATTTTGTGTATTATAACGAAAGCTTGTGACGATAGTTTTTTCCCTGAATCAATAAATTTCTATATACGGATTGCCTGGTCCTTTAAGAATTTCTCATTTTTGTATTAAAAATAGAAATTTTTTTTACTTCCTCATGTAGTCAGGTGCATTTTTTTGTGTTAAATTNGTCCTTTAAGAATTTCTCATTTTTGTATTAAAAATAGAAATTTTTTTTACTTCCTCATGTAGTCAGGTGCATTTTTTGTGTTAAATTTGTACTTTAATCGATTTGTACATTAATCGATGTTTTGAATCGTTGTAGTTTTTGTGTGTGAAATTGGCGATTTTTGAAATTTTGTGTATTACAACGAAAGCTTGTGACGATAATTTTTCCCTGAATCAATAAATTTCTATATACGGATTGCCTGGTTCTGTAAGAATCTCTCATGTTTGTATTAAAAATAGAAATTTTTTTTCACTTCCTCATGTCGTCAGGTGCATTTTTTGTTAAATTTGTACTTTAACCGATCAAGTGTTTGGAAAACGTGAGAAAATCAGCTGCCCCAAGCTTCATTTTCACACTTGATCTCTCAATTTTTCTTCGAGAATTTTTCCTCCAAATTCTTTTCTCCTAGACGAAAACATAAAAGTCATTAAGCCACGTAAGAAAGTCACTTGTTTGTTGCTTGATCATCTGATCAATACCCGTGTTTGTCTTCGAGAAAAAGTCAGGCGGCCAAGAACAGCCGAATTTTTCACGCGCTTCGTCTTCTCCTTTTTTCTTCTAGTCCTTTTCCTTGCTCTATTTTTTTCTTGTGATTGTGTGTCGGTAAATGAGCACAAACTCGGCTGCAAAACGCGTGATTCCGAGGTCAATGCGTCAGCATGCACAGAAGACATAGGGACGAAGATGGGCGAGAAAAACAATCTATCACATAATAGAACAGCTTTTTTTGTCATATAGGCCAAAAATGGATAGTACGAAAACATGTTATTAATTACTTTGTTCTGATAACAATACTAGAAAAGAATTCTTTTTCGTCTAGAAAACAATGCTAAAACACATTCCATTTGACACATTAAAGAACAAGTTTTTTTTGCCGTTTTCCTATCCAATTTCCACATTTCGCTTTCAAATTAGGCTAAATTGTTCGAATGCTCGAATCAAATTCCGAGTATAGGATGCATAAAAAAGGCAAAATTTTCCAAGAAGATTCAATTTTATAGGAAAATTAAAAATATTGAAGCGACAAATATTGGCTTTTTCGAAAAGTATTGTCGTCCCCCCAAAAAATACATCAAAATTCGACATTTTTCGCTCGTTTTCGTTGAAATTTTTTTCAGTATTATACAAAAATGCATGCTGAATACGATCCAAACAATAGTCTTTTTGATCGAATTTCATGTTTTCGTGTCAATATACAGACTTGTTCAAAAATTGAACTTTAAAAGAGGTGATCTTATTTAAAATGTTGATATTTGGCTCATACGTGGGCAACGGGGGTGCTACCCCCTGATCGATTCACTCAAAATGCCGAAAATTGAGGGGGATCACCTCAAATTTTCAGGCGATGGGGGCAGGGCCGTATCTAGAGGGAGGTAAAGGGGGTAATTACCTCCCTCCTAAAATTTTCAAAAGTCGAAAAAAATCATAAGGGTCCCCCTTACGAAAATCGAAAATTTCGGAGCGCTTTCCGCTTAAAATGAGTGTTTTTCAGCAAAAAATCCTGGATACAGCACTGCTGGGGGGTCCCCCTGGGAGGATCGCCTCATCAAAGTGCCACCCCCCCCCCTATGTGCCCATGTATGATTTGGCTATAGAAGTTGATTTTGAACGAAATTTTCGACCTTCCTATTGGTTTTTCTAGGCTGTGAATGCAAATTTTTGTAATTTTTAATAAGTAGTAAAGTTGTTGACCGATTACCAAGGCAAGAAAAATTGACAGGTCTATTAAAAATGCATCTAAATTAAAACTGCATTGCTATTCCTTATATAAGACCATGTGTTATAGAAAATAAAAATTGTCTAAAAATACCAATGTTATGCGCCCAAATAAAGATATTTGTTGCTCTAAAATTGAATTAGTTGACTCCCAAAATAACCCATTTTCCTCCGCAAAGGAGATTCTTATTTTCATGACAAAAATAGCTTCAACACGAGGGACAAATTTTTTAATATTAACACTCACTTAGCTGATTGTAACCAGTAGTGATTTTGGGGCAACTTTTTACGCTGAACAACTTTGTCAAAGAAAAAAATAAGTTAATACGAAAAAAAATTCGAAAAATGGGCCGGAAGGTAACAGGGTAGGGTATGGGTTTTGAGCCTATGTTAGTATTTTAGAGGACTAGTGCAACAGAAAAATCGATTTTCTGGAAATAAGCCTATCATACATGAGGAAGTAAAATTTTTTTCACTTCCTCATGTAATTAGGTGCATTTTTTGTGTTAAATTTGTACTTTAATCGATCTTGTTTAAACTTTAATCGATCTTTTTTAAATTTGTACTTTAATCGATGTTCTGAATCGTTGTAGTTTTTGAGAAAATTGTGTGTGATGTTGGCTATTTTTGAAATTTTGTGTATTAAGTCTGATCCCGTTACAGCTTAGATATGTGAAAAGAGCTCGGCGAGAGAAGAAAAATGACACCAAAATCATGGGGGTACCCCTCTGGAAAAAATTTAAAATTCAATCTTTCATTTTTGCCTTTTTAGCTTAGGTATTTGGTCAGAAATGAAAAACCGTTGTCGATCTGCGTTCATGGCGCAGTTGGTAAAGAGTTAGTTTTGCAGTCGGAAAGGCGCAGGTTCGATTCCCTTCCCCGGCGAAATATTTTTGTTTTTTCAGTAAATGTTCTACAACGACTTTTTTTGAAAAAAACGAAAGTTGGATAGAAATTGAACAAAAATTCGAAAAAATGGAAAAAATTTGATTTTTATCGAAAAAATTATGTTGAAAGCGTTTAAAATTCAGCGAGAAACTTACCGTTACGACCCAGGTGCATGTTTTCGTTGTAATACACAAAATTTTAAAAATCGCCAACTTCACATGCAATTATCTCAAACGCTACAACGATTCAGAGGGTGTCGTAAAAACAAAAAATGCTCCATTTTTCATGAACTTTCAATGAATATCTTCATCAAATGGCAACTTTTTTCCGACCGGACTGGTCCCATGAATCATTTTTGCCATATCATTATTTTTCGATTTTGACCCTTGTGGGACCCTATGCAGATGTTATATATTAAGGGATACTAACATTCTATATAGTGTCCCCATAAAGGTCAAATTCGAAAAATAATGATAGGTAAAATTTTTTCATGTAATCTAATGGGGTTTGCTTTATCAACTTTTTTGGTTTGAAAAATTAAAATTTCTACCCATCGGGGATCGAACCCTCTCCATTCAAGATGGCATCTGCGCCATTGCGGTCAACGTTTGAACGATTTTTTATTTTTCTTTTAACTTTTCAATTAAGAAATAAACTAGTTTGAGATAGAGTGTTATATATTTTTTTGTCAAAATCGATTTATCAACAATTTTTACGTGACTGACCCATCATCATTGATCACGATAAAAATTGTTATTGAATAAAAAGTTAAAGGTCAATATAAGAAAACAACATGAGACTTATTTTTGCGTGGTTGGCTGTGACACGCTTCATTAACACATTTTATATGCCAAGATGTAAATGATATATGTCAAGATGTAAATGTTTTATAAACTTTTAAGGGTCAGAGATGCCTTCGTGAAAAAACTTGAATAAATTTATTAAAATAATCGAATTTACAAGTGTATCGAAAAAACCCGGGGTTTGGGGATTTGGGCGATAAAAAATAAATCACAATAAATAATAATGAAAGAAAAATAAAAAAAGTGATTTTTTAAGATCTTTAAAAATAGTACCCAAGCAGAGAAATAACTATTCAATACTAGTAGAATCCGTATAGTTGGTCATCATGGAGTCGCTCATGTTGTTAAGAGCATTTCCTAAAAAGTGATTTTTCAAGATCTTTAAAAAAATGGGGGAGGGGGTTACATGAAGAATTTGAATCGGCTTTTTCTATATATGGGTTAGTAGAAGTGGTTATCCAGCAAAATTTTCTAAAGCATTGCGATAGAAAATTTTTTAAAGGCTATCGCAAGCTTCTAATAAGACATTGCAAAAAAATCTTTAACTCACGATGCGGAAGCCCACGAGGAGTCACCGATTTTGCAGCGTTGATCCGCTTGCGTTGTTCGAGATGTTGCTGATGCAACAAATAGACGATTTCCGAAGTAGAAATATCGCCACAGTTGTACTCCAAAAGTCTGAGCGTTGTCACGGCGTCTTTATAGAGCGTTTTGCCGAAGAAATTGTCCAAGTCCATTTCATTCTCCTTGAGATTCTTGTATCGCTAAAATAAATTTTAACAAGTACCGGTGAGTCAAGCGCTAACGCGCTCGGCTGGGGGAGGGGTCATCAAAAGCCTAAGCCTAAGAAATTTTAACAAGTACGAGGAACCGAGCATAACGCGCTCGGAGGGTTGAAGAAGGGAAATTCCGAGGGTGTCTCCGAGCGACACTCCAATCGTTTCAATATAAAAATGCTAAAATTTTAGCAATTGCAAAAATTCGAATTTTCCCCCTTGATTTTTCCCCAAGGGCAAAAATGAAAAAAGCTCAATGAGACGAATAAAATGACACCAAAATTATCGAATTTGAAAATAGTTTTGGGTTATTGAAACGAAAAACATGAATCAGGGTTTTCGTTTCAATAACCCAAAACTATTTTCAAATTCGATAATTTTGGTGTCATTTTATTCATCTTATTGAGTTATGAAAAGTGCTGCTTTTCTTTTTTAATTAAACCTTTAAATTTTTAAAAGTTATAAGCAAAAACTGAAATTTTTAAAATTCAATCACTTCGTTTCAATGTTCAAACTCGTTTAAACTTTTTTGTTTGTTTTGTTCATAACTTTTTATGGTTAGATGTTCAAGTAGTAGTCCAAAAGCAAAAAATGCTCAGAATTTTATGCTCTATCACATGGAATCAACTTGAACGTTCAAGAGAATGTCTCAAACTAACGTTCCCGGGATCGTCTGGACAGACAGACAAACATTACACGTTTATAGTAGTAGGATTAAAATATGGTAGGTTTTTATTTACCAAGTGCTTATAAAGGAAAGCCTTGTTGCTCTTTTCAAAGCATCCCAACCAGATCCAATAGAAGAAATTGATGATGTTCAAGATCAATAAGAAGAAAAGCCAGAACCATATGAAAATGTAAATCTTTTCGTTGAACTAAAAAAGTATTGTGCATTAGCAATTCAGAGTCCGGATGGCTATTTTTAATTAGATCATGAATAAAAGACGCGGGGGGGGGGGGTCATCTAAAGTCTAAAGCCCCAAGCCTAAGCCACAGCCTACGGATATGCAAAAATTTTCATGACCTTTGATAACAAAATAAAAAATAACTTTTTGGGGTCAAACGCGCCCTTTGAGTGAAGGCCGAGCACTTTAACCACTCGGCTATGAACAAACCCTCATGGTACTCGCTTTGAAGCGCTCGGCAAGTTGAGTCGATTGGCGACATTTGTTTTAAATTTTGACCTTTTCGGATTTTTTGTACGCCATGAATCTAACAAAGGCTTAAAAAAGACTAACCATGTTGATCATCAGAACGCACTGGAAAGTGTGATTGTGAATGTTCTGACCAATTTCACGAACCTGGACATCACAATAGGTGACCTAAAATGCAAATTTTCCTCTTCTATTTTACAGACTTTTTACCCGAGGGAAATGTCCGGATTGATGCCATTGCCGACCATGCCATAGATCCATGGCGATTCCCCAGCCCCACATCGAGTATTGAGGACCCAAGAACTTGTTCAACAGGACGAGTTGGAAGAGAGTGTTGAGGCAGTTTAACAACTTGAAAGCAAGATACAAAAAGGTCACATAGTTTCCATTGAAGAAGCGATTAAGACCTTTAAAACAATATTAAAGGATGAGTCCCTGAATCAGGGAATCGGAGTGTGTGTATTGAAGCAAAAATCGAAAAAAAGTTGCCATAATTTGTATGTTTATGAAAAATGGAGCATTTTTTGTTTTTACGGCAAGTTTTGAATAGGTGTAATTTTCGAGATAATTGCGTATGAAGTTTAGATTATTTATTACAACGAAAACATGAATTTAGTGATCAAATCCTTGAAATCTGTATATTGAGAAGAAAATAGAGTATTTAGAAAAAAATAAATACAGCATTTTTCTCCGCTCAGTGAGACGAATAAAATGAGACTAAAATTATCCAATTTGAAAATTGTTTTGAGTTATTGAAACGAAAACTGAATCAGAATTTTCGTTTCAATAACCTAAAACAATTTTCAAATTGGATAACTTTGGCATCATTTTATTTGTCTCACTGAGCGGAGAAAAATGCTGTATTTATTTTTTCTAAATGCTCAAGAATTTTGAATTATTTTCTTCTCAATATACAAATTTTAATTGCTTCAGGGATTTGATCGTTCATGTTTTCGTTGTAATAAATAATCTAAACTTTCATACGCAATTATCTCAAAAACTACAACGATTCAGAACATGCCGTAAAACCAAAAAATACTCCAAATTTCATAAACTTTCTGAATGCTTTCCTGATTCAGGAAAGGCCTGTGTATTGAAACGAAAAGTCGGAAAAATGCACTTTTTCGACTTTTCGCTTCAATACACAGGCCTTCCCTGAATCAGGAAAGTGTTTTTTCGCTTTGAAATTGTCAAATTTTCTTCCGGCAGTCCTTTAATGCACAAAAATTCGAAAGCCTACCACAAAAGTAGTAGTTGGTGATATTGTACTTTTCCTGATTAAGCTTGATGACATTAAGGAGAAAGCTGCTGATAGCCTCGGAGTTTTCTTTGATCTTCTCATTGCCCTTGAGCTTCCTCTTCTCTTTGTCCTTTACGTAAAGTTTTGCCGTATCGACTAACATGGTTACGGTAAACCCTAGAATGAATTTTATAAATTAAAATAATTTAGGAGCTACTACACAATAGGGGGGGGGGAGGGCCCACGTGAAACAATTTTCAAAATTTTTTCTGGAAATGATCTCTCTAGGGGGTAAAAAATGCGGGGAATCCGAATTTGATATTTTCGAAGCGAAAAAACTCTTTCTGTTCAGGGAAGGCCTGTGTATTGAAGCGAAAAGTCGCAAAAATCGCATTTTTACAACTTTTCGCTTCAATACACAGACCTTCCTTGGATTAGGGAAGTTTTCTCGCTTTGAAAATGTCAAATTCGGATTCCTCGCATATTTTTACCCCCAAAAGGGGTCGTTTTTAGGCAAAAATCACATTTTTGTAACTTTTCGTTTCAATACATAATACGCCTTTCCTGAATCAGGGAAGCGTTTTTTCGCTTTGAAAATATCAAATTCGGATTCCCGGGCATGTTTTTACCCTAGAGGGGTCATTTCCAGAAAATTTTTGAAATTTTTTTCACGTGGGTGTCCCCTATGGTGTAAGTAGCTCCATAATTTCTCCCTAACCAGTTCGCCAATTCAACGAGCTCCAAATGGCCTTAGGAACAACAAAAAGGAGCAGCTGGATGCAAAGCATGATCGGAACCTAAACTTTTTACACTTTTTAACTAACACAGCCAAGTTGAACAAACCCATTGATAGTAGATTAGCTCGCGAGCTAAAAAAATTCATATTAATTTTCGGAATTTTTCCATGAAAATATATACCTTCACGATCTTCGCTCTTCGGAAATAAGTCTTCATCAAGTCCGACAAAGTAGGTGTTCTCCACGAAGCAATACTTCTCGCTATAGGACTCCCATGGTCCCTAAATGAAACATTTTGATGAAAAAAATGAAAATTTTTGTTTACCTTGAAATGTGCCGGTATCCAGCATTGTAGTGGCTCGCCAACGTACTGTTTCATGGCGACGAGAGCAGCAAACACACCTAGCAAGGCTGGGGTATAGGCATAATTGATCCTAAAAATTATTATGATGCATATTTTTGTTTCTGTAGCACACTAGCACTTCCTTGCCGAAGTTAAGTTTCCGAAAAACTGTTAACTTAACGTCGGCAGGGAAGTGTTCAAGATACCTATCGACCACATCGTCATCGTGTTTTGGCCCAAATTTGCTTTGCAATAGGTTGCCTATGTCCCAAATTCCACTCAGCTTAAAGTAAGCCATTTTTATAGACCCAAGGAATTAGCTAAATTAATTTTGATACTGTCTTCTATTTTGATGTACAGGGTGTCCCAAAAAGGCAATTTTGGGATTTTTGCCCTTTTTGGGTCACCCTGTAACTAATATAAAACGCGATGATGATTTTTAAAGAATATTAAAGGACCATTCCAGTCAGTTACAATCATATGAAAAAATGATATATTCGGAAAGATCATGAAAAATGGAGCATTTTTGTTTTTATGGTATGTTCTAAATCGTCGTAGTTTTCGAGATAATTGCGTTTGAAGTTTGGAATTTGTTACAAGCTCTTCGTTGTAATACACAAACTTTTTTTGAATTTTGCGGAAAAATCGATTTTTGCATTGATTTCTTAAATTTTCATAAAATGAACATTGTAGCAATTGTTTATAGCTAAATGAGACGAACAAAATGACACCAAAATTATCCAATTTGAACATTGTTTTGGGTTTGAAACGAAAACCCTGAATCAGAATTTTCGTTTCAATAACCCAAAACAATGTTCAAATTGGATAATTTTGATGCCATTTTGTTCGTCTCATTTAGCTNTCATTTAGCTATAAAAAGTTGCTACAATGTTCATTTTATGAAAATTGCAAAAATCGATTTTTCCGCAAAAAATTCAAAAAAGTTTGTGTATTACAACGAAGAACTTGTACACAAATTCAAATGCAATTATCTCGAAAACTACAACGATTCAGAACATGCCGTAAAAACAAAAAATGCTCCATTTTTCATGATCTTTCCGAATATATCATTTTTTCATATGGTTTTAACTGAATGGACTGGTCCTTTAACACGACAAATAAACACAAAAATTTAAAATTTAATTGCATTTTCGGAGCATGAAAAATTTATATCTAACCTGGATTCAGGCAATTTTCGTTTCAACCCGACCCTGATTCAATTTGAGACATATCACAACCTTTCCTGATTCAGGGTCGGAGAAGCTATTAGACAATCAATAATTTCACGGCTTTTAAGCGTTTCTTCGAATCTTGTCGAAAATGACTCCTCCGAGGGTTGTTCTATGCGTGATGATGTATTGAAGCGAAAATTGCCTGAATCAGGGTCATATATAATTTTACTTGCTTCGGAAATGCGCGCAATCGATTCTTATAAAATTACCCCCAAACGGATGATTTTCCAAACATATCGAATTTAAAAGTGATCTTTGGGACCACCCTGTATAAAAAAATTTCACAAAGATTTGAATGTATGAGGAACGTCAGAAATAAAACATTCTGACGTTAGTGTGACGCTAGTTAAAACTATTACACAGTTCCCAAATGCCTTGTTTAAAAGCAAAAGCCGGAAACCATTTGAAAGAAGATTTTGTATCACGATAACGACTATTCAACCAAGTTTTTATCCGCATAAAAATGCGCGAAATAGAATCTGATAAGCAAAAGAAAAAAGAAGTCTATTCAAAACTGATCCATTTCGAAGCACGAAATTGAATAGCCAAAAAACAGACTGGCCAAAAAGCGAAGATTTTTGGCCAGTCTGTTTCTTTTGCGCTTTTCTCGAGACTACTGTAGCCGAAATTTGTCAACAAATTTGCAAAATGAAAATTTAGCAAAAAAATAGCATGCGAGAACTTCACAAAGCATCTAATAAAAAAGCAAGCTTATTGATCCATTTGTATGTTTTTTTCCTGTAACTTTTTTTAGCAAATTATCGATTTTTCTGCACTTTTTATTTTTCCATAACTTCTTTGCGTTTTTCTGCATATTTTTTTGTTGTATTTTTGTAACTTTTTTTAAAAGCTACAGTGAAAAAATTACAGATACAGGAAAAAATTATAGGAGTTACAACACAATAGGGGGTGGGGGAGTCAGGGGAGACCTGTATATTGAAAACCGCCTACGTGAAAAAATTTTCGAACATTTTTCTTAAATGACGCTTCTAGAGGTAAAACATGCGAGAAATCCGAATTGAACATTTATTCATGGAAGACCTGTATATTAAAGGGAGTCCAAAATAGGGTCGGGTAGAAAATTTTTTTAACAAGTGACTCTTTAGGGGTAATTTTATGCGGGAAATCGATTCCGCGCATCGAAAAATTTTGAAAATTTTTCCGGGGGTCAAAAAATGGGAAAAATTGCGTCAAAATTAGGGGTTATAAGTTTTAACCCCAACACCCGGAAAAAATTTTCAGNAAAAATGGAAAAATTGCGTCAAAATTAGGGGTTATAAGTTTTAACCCCAACAAAATCATTTTTAGGGGTAAGTTTATGCGAGGAATCGATTGTGCGCATCGAAAAATTCTGAAAAAATTTTCCGGGGTGTTGGGGTTAAAACTTATAACCCCTAATTTGGACACAATTTTTTCCATTTTTTGACCCCCAGAAAAATTTTCAGAATTTTTTGATGCGCGCAATCGATTCCTCGCATAAACTTACCCCTAAAAAGTCACTTGTTAAAAATTTTTCTACCCGACCCTATTTTGGACCCCCCTTTAAAGCGAAAAATGCGACTTTTCGCTTCAATTCACAGGCATTCCCTGAATCAGGGAAACATTTTTTCGCTTCGAAAATGTCAAATTCGGATTCCCCCGCATGTGTTTTACCCCTAGAGGAGTCATTTCCAGAAAATTTTCGAAATTTTTTTACGTGGGTGGACCCAAATTGATTTTTTGGCAAAAATTGAAATTTGGCCAAAAATTCGAATTTTGGTTTTAAAAAAATTGAATTTTGGCCATAAAATCGATTTTCGTATTTTTGCGACTTTTCGCTTCAATACACAGGCCTTCCCTGAATCCAGGGACGGCGTCAAGGTGGTGCACGTGCACCACCCTTCCGGCCGAAAATGTAAAATTTTTCCAAAGGGTCCCCCCTTATGTTTTGGGCAGGAGTTCAAAAATTTTTCGCGCCTTCGGCGCGATCATATTTTTAGATTTGGTTTGGTCAATTGTTATTTTTATGTTTAACTAATAAAATTTCGTTTAAAACATGTTGAATTGTCAAACAGAAAATTATTGGCTTTTTGATATAAAACTATTTATAGGGTGCACCACCCTTCCAAAATCTTTGGCGCCGCCCCTGCCTGAATCAGAGAAGTGTTGTTTCGCTTAGAAATTGTTAAGTTCGGATTCCTCAGCACCCCCTAGAGGTGTCATTTTCGCAAAAAAAATCAAAAAAGTTTGTGTATTACAACGAAGAGCTTGTACACAAGTTCAAAATTTCAAACACAATCTCGAAAACTACAGCGATTCAGAATTGACCGTAAAAACAAAAAATGCTCCACTTTTCATGAACTTTTTGAATATCAACAAAGAATGGCAACTTTTTGGTCCCCACTGGTCCTTTAACGCATAAAATAATTTATGTACAGAATGAGGTAAAAAAGTGCATTTTGGTGATTTTTGGGCCCGAAAAATTTTTTGGGACTGGAAACTTTTTTTCTAAAAATGACCCATATAGGGATAATTTTATGCGGGAAATCGATTGCACGCATTCCCGAAGCATGAAAATGCTTTCTTGATCCTGATTCAGGGAATTGATTCGTATATTGACGCGAAAATCGAAAAATTTCTACTTTTGCCCGGAAATCATCATTCTGGGGGTAATTTTATGCGGGAAATCGATTGCGCACATTTTCTAAGCATGAAAAAATTATCTTGACCCTGGTTCAGGAAATGGAGAGTTGGTGTACGGGTGAAAAAAGAAAAATGTTCGATTTTTGCATCAATACACTAACCCCATTCCCTGAATCAGGGTCAAGATAATTTTTTCATACTTAGAAAATGTGCGCAGTCGATACCCCGTATAAAATTACCCTCAATATGGGTCATTTTTAGTAAAAATTTCCAGTCCCAAAAAATTTTTCTTTTTCTCCAAAAAAGGGAAATTTGGCGATTTTTCAAGTTTTTTCATTTTTTTCTAATTCTACCAAAATAACCTTATAAGGGAGTTTTTCTATCATATGCGTGGGATCAATTGCAAGCACCTTGAAAACGCTTCCCTGATTCAGGGAAGAGATGCGTGTATTGACGCGAAAATAAGCTAATACAGGGTCTTGGAAGTGTTTTCAAGGTCTTGCAATGAGCGCAATCGATTTCTGTTATAGACACCCCCAATATAGTTATTTTGTTGAAAATTAAGTTTAGGGCACCCTGTAGATTCCGTGTTACTGTTTCCGGAAATTTGTAAGAGAAGGCATGCAAAATTATTAAGTGATTATGAATAAAAATGTTAGTAAAAACCAAGTTTATTGATCAAAATGTTAGTATAAGATCAACTAACCGTTTTGCCAAAAAGTTCACCACGATGGCCGAATGGTTAGGACTCTAGGATTGTACTTTAACGGGTCAGGTGCGAATCCCGCTTGCGTTCAATTGTTTTTAACTTTTTTGCCTTTTTTATATTTTTTAAAAAGAAAGACGGCATTTTTTTAGCTTGTCGAGACGAATAAAATATCACTCAAAATTCTATATCAGGATCCATATTCAATCGTTTCCAGAAATTTGTGCAATCCTGGAGTCATAACCATTCGGTTACCATGGTTTGCCGTGGGCGGAACTTTTTTTTAGCAAAACGGTTCGTCGTGTGTTAAATTTGTACGCAACAGATATAGTTGAAATTTTTTTGGCTACACGGAACTTTTTATTGAATCAGGCAACGTGTACATTGAAACGAAAAGAAACGTGGATCCTTATATAGCTTTTTTGATGCATCCCTGCGTGGTCGTATGGCGGGAAAATTAGGATTAGTTAGTACTTCCTAAAAAAGGGACTAAAAAAAGCCTAAGCATAAGCCTAAACCCAAGCCTAAGCTCAAACCTAAGTCTAAGCCTAAGCCCAAGTCTAAGCCTAAGACCAAGCCCAAGCCTAAGTCTAAGCCAAGTTAGTACTAATCCTGATTTTCCCGCCATACGACCATGCAGGGATGCATCAAAAAAGCTATTCCACGTTTCTTCTCGTTTCAATGTACACGTTGCCTGATTCAATAAAAAATTCCGTGGTAGCGAAAAAAAATTTCGACAATAAAAAAACTTTTAAAAATTTTAATCAAAATCTATTCTCGTCGCAAAATGAAAGACCCCCTAGTGTGAAATTCGATAATTCTTTCTTGCCAGATGAGCTTCTTTGTCACCGCTCAGAAAATAACCATAACATCTGTCTCCAAAAAATTTATGAAAATTGAAGATAAGTGGCTTTATCCCGAAGCTTGTGCTAAGCTAGAAGCTCCTACTAGTAATACTTAAGGGATCAGTCCACTTTTGGAGAGTTAATGCCCATATGGTAGAGCACAAAATTTGGAGAATTTTTTGCTCTTACGGCACTAGTTGAAAATCTCACCGTAAAAAGTTATAGCGAAACAAAATTTTCAAACGAGTTTAAACATTGAAACGAAAATAAAAACCTCAGGCAATTCGTTTTAATACATGGACTTCTAGCAGAAAATTCCATTTTTGCATCGATTTTTTAAACTTTCATAAAATGAATATTTTAGCAATTTTTTATAACTCACAAAGAAAAAAAATGATACAAAATTATCAAATTTGAAAATGGTTTTGGGTTATTGAAACGAAAACATGAATCAGGGTTTTCGTTTCGACAACCCAAAACAATGTTCAAATTTGATACTTTTGGTGTCATTTTATTCGTCTTTGCGGGTTATAAAAAATTGCTAAAATGTTCATTTTATAAGGTTTAAAAAATCGATGCAAAAATGGAATTTTCCACCAAAAGTCGTCTGTGTATTGAACATTGAAAACGAAAAGAAACGTGGATCCTAATATAGCTTTTTTATGCATCCCTGCGTGGTCGTATCGCGGGAAAATCAGGATTAGTACTAACTTGGCTTGGGCACAATATCGTGCTCAAAGTTCGCATATTTATCGTCGGTGATCAAATTGAGAAGTTTTATATGGAAACATATCTATCTAATAATTAAACGCTAATTACTACTATCTACATGTCAATTTGGATGCGTCCGAATGACCGGTGCCAATTTTAAAGCGAAGACATGCAAGGGGGTTGAGAGATGGATGAGCCGTGGGGTCATCCGGACGCGTTGTGAGTCCCGATCATCAATTCGTTTTCGAGTGCGCACACTGGCCGTTGGCAATTACGTGCCGTGAAAATGTGATTATTCATGAAAAGAGACGAAGTGTATTTGACATTTTCGAGTCTCGAAAATGAATTTTATGGTCTAGCAAATTGAAAGAACAATTGATAGGTTGATCATTTTTGAGGCTTCAAAAAAACAAGTTAATTTTTATCATACACACTTTTGAAGATTTGGAACTACTCTGAATTTGAGATTTTCGAAGCAAAAAAACGCTTCCCTGATTTAGGGAAGGCGTATTGTGTATTGAAGAATACATTTTTATTCCAAAACGGGTCGTTTTTAGGCAAAAATCGCATTTTTACAAAAAATTGAAAAATTTGACAAAAGTCGAAAAATTAGTCAAAAACCAAAAAAACCTAGGGTTGCCAGATTGTAACGTCAACAAAAAAAATTTTTAACATCACCAAGAATTTTTTTGTCTGTAAAAAGCATCTGGCAACCCTGTTTATACCCTATCTGAACGTGGGGTCTAAAATCGAAAAATTTTATTTTTCGAAATTTTCTCAAAAATGACCCTATTTTGGGGTAATTTTATGCGAAAAATACATTGGCGATGTTATTTTTGCGTAAAAACGTGCTCTATTTTTTAGAAAATCGAATTTTTGCATATTCGAAATATGTACTTTCTTTGTCTTCAATTCGATTTTCTAAAAAATGGAGCACGTTTTTACGCAAAAATAACATCGCCAACAAGTTTCCCGCATAAAATTACCCCTAAATAGGTCATTTTTGAGAAAATTTCGAAAAAAAATAAAAATTTTTCCATTTTAGACCACGTTCAATGGTATAAGCAGGGGGTGCCAAGTGATTTTTCAGAAAAGTGCTCATTTTTCAGTGCCAAATCTGATTTTGGGATGCGAAATTTTGTCAAATTTATAAGAAATATAATTGAAAATTAGCATT
>OZJO01009257.1:0-30083 GCA_900406225.1 Acrobeloides nanus
CCCCTCATAATCAACCATAATCATTTCGGCTACCCCTCCCCCCCCCAACCTGATTACGTAATATGTGAATGGCCCCCAAGGGGATCGAAAACTCGAATTTTCAAAAAGTTCTCCAATTTGGCTGAAATTTTGTATTCGGGGGTTTTCCGACACGGAAAACTCGATTCTGAAGGAATTTTTTACTTTAACGCTGTACGGTACCCATATGAGGGTAAATCATCAAAAAAGGCTGTTCTTTGTAAGCCATTTTTGACCATATTCCCGAGACTAAAAAATAACGCCAGATTCGCGATTAGCGCTTACAAAACCCCTAGGAAGGTCGAAAATTTCGTCAAAAATCGAATTGTATAGCCAAATATCAACAATTTAAAATAGAGGTGCATTTTTGAGGTCTAATTTTTTTTAAAAGTCTGTATATTGATACGAAAACATGACCTATTCTCAAAAAGACCGATTGGATCGTATTCAGCATACACTCTTATCCAATACTGAAAAAAATTTCATTGAAAACGAGCGCAAAATAAAATTTTTGTGCAGTCTACCCCCGAAATCGCTGTGGATGAACCTCACTCCCTCAATTTAGGAGGAGAGGGGGAGGGGGGGGGGGGGGGGGGGGGGGGGGGTCGCGCTAAGGCAAAAAATGGGCTCGCGCACTTGAAGACTTTTTTACAAGAAAATTTTGCCGCACAAAAGCGGCGACAAAAAAGGTCGTTAAAAATTTTTCGACTCGCTCCTCCAAAATTTTTCAAAATAAGAAAAAATATATGGGGGATTTATGATTTTTTGAGATTTTTTCGAAAAATAAAAAAACATAAGAGGGGACCCTTATGATTTTTGTTTGAAAATTTTTCGGAAAAATTGAAAAAACAAAAAAGAACCAAGGGGTATTTTTCTCGCGCGCTAGCGGGTCGATTTTTTGGGGGAATATTTGTACACGTGTGTATATAGTCCGTTTCAGCTGGAGTGAAAAAAAGTTGAGACACCATAGTGAAGTGGTAACTCTCTCGCTTTTCACCCAGACAGGCGAGGGTTCGAACACAAAGGTCACTTTTTATTCATCCAAAACGCATGAAAATTTTTGCATAGGATATTTTTATGCGAGGAATCGATTCCCGGTGGAATTTGGAGCAAAAAACTTTTGGTGATCCCCTACTGTGCGTATCCAGTACTCGTATTCACAAAGAACAGGATAATATCCGCGGATCACAAAATCTGGGGATAGAAATCTGTATTCACAAAGATCATGGATATTATTCTGATCCGCGGATAATGATATTCACCCGCGGATTTTCTTGAAATATCATATCTTCCCGTGATCAAAATCAAAAAATTCCTTCAGATTCGAGATCCTCATGTCGAAAAACCCCTAAGTACTAACAATCAGCCAATTTTGGAAATTCGTATTTTTTACCCCCCTTAGTCCCCCAAGGGGAAAAATCGAATTTTCAAAAAGTTCTCCAAGTCGTCTGATTTTTTGTACTAGGGGGTTTTTCGACATGAGAAACTTTCTGATATAGGAAATCCCTAGAAGAAAAAAATTAAAAAATTATTTTTGGATAAAATCGCAAAATTTCATTTTTTTATGCATCCAAAAATTTATTTAAATTTAAACAAATATATCAACCAGCAGTACAAACTATGTTTTGATCAGTGCTCCATAGCTTCGAATTTACAAAAACTCCGGAGTCTGTAAAAGCCGAGCTATTTCCAGCTTGTTCAGGAGGGGTTGGATATTTCAACAAGGAGACACAATTGTTATAATAATCGGCAAGCCCAAACTCCATATAGGAAATCTTGTTTGTATCTAAAATGTACATTTTTGCTTTTATACATATGCAAACAATTTTATACAACTGCAAAATTTTTTTGGGAAGGGCTGGGATCGAACTCAAGCCTATAAAGTTTAAGTATAGTGATTTAGCTTCTCTCCTATGGACCCAAACCTGGAAACATCATGTTATGGTACTCGTTTTGCTCTTCTAACTGAGCTGGCAAGGGAACCACCAGAAGTGTCGGGTTCAGATTTTTTAAATTTTTGCTGATATTACAGAGGACTCCTGCTTATGAAAATATCAGTAATAATTATTGGACGGTTGCACTTCGTATTGGAGTATTTTAGCTTTTATTTTCTATGCTTTTCCTTATATTAAATCTTAAATTCATGGCTGAAAGCTATTGTGGTTGAATGGTAGTGCTCTTGCTTTTGAAGCCAATGGTCTCGGGTTCGAGCCCTAGCAGTAGTAAAAATTTTTTGCCTTTTTTCAAACAATTTTTTTCAAGCAGTTTTTATCCATTCTTTATAAAAAACCTACCCAAAAGACTCCACCAAGCTTGTGAAACATTTACATTAACTGTACCATTTCCATGAGAATCACAAACACCAGTTTCAGTCGCAAAAATAGGCAACCCCATATTGATAGCTTGACTTGTCTTATTCATATTTCCTTGAGGAGAATTAGAATAATAATGAAGCGAATATGCAACATTTGTCATATTTATGAAATCTTGCGCTGCAATATCAACATCCTGATCTGCCCGGGGTGTTCCCACTATGATAACATTATTTGGATCATTTGCCCGAATAGCATTGATGACACTAATGTGATAGGATTTCAGCACTTGCCATGTTTCTGAATAATCGGGTTCGTTATAAGTTTCATATATAATATGTGGGTAGCCGCTATAAACTTTGGAGATATTTGTAAAAAATGCAACAGCTTGATCAGTGTGTATATGAAAAGCATGCCAATCGATAATCACATAAATTCCGTTTTCAAGTGCTGAATCTATGATGACTTTGAGTAGCTAAAATTTTTATTAAATTTTACAGAGTGGCCTAAAAACCGAATTTTTGTGTTTTTTCAAAATTTTTCAAATCAGTCCTATAGGGGGTTTACAGGGTGTGCAGAAATTATTCGACCCCTATAGTAAGGTACATCTAGATACTTCTTTTGCCATAACTTTTGATAGGAACAACCATACGCCGAGATCTTGGTACCATGTTAAAGCTACGAGCGTAAGCTTTAAAAGACACCAAGATCTCGATGTATAGCTGTTCCTAACAAAAGTTATGATGAAAATTATCCGACAATAGGGAGTCGGATAATGTCCGCACACCCTGTAGATATTGAGGGGGCAACATCATGAATCTTTTTCATCTCATCATATTGTAATAGATTGAACAAGTTCTCAGGAGAAGGTTCAGCTATAGTCGAAAACATTTTCGCTTCACATGGCGTTCAAATTGACAATCAGGAAAACGGTGCTAGTTATTGAAGCGATTTGTCAGTTAGGAGGTCGGATAATTTTCACACACCCTGTACTTATGCGAAAAATCGATTGCGTGCATTGAAAAATCTTGAAAATGTTTCCTTAACCCTGAATCAGCTTTAAAACATCGAATTTTTTACGTTTTTTGGCTGATTTAGGACCAGATAAATATTTTCAAGATTTTTCAATGCGTGCAATCGATTTCCTGTATAGGAAAATCCCGTAGGATTGATTTAAAAAATGTTATAAAAAATTTTTTTGGCGAAAATATTCTCAAAAATCCGGTTTTTGGGAGCCCTATACATAATGGCCAAAAAAATTGATTTTTGCGATTTTTGATACAATTTTTTCATATTTTTTGAAAATAGTATCAAAAATTGCAAAAACCAAATTTTTAAATCAAATAGTAAAAGCACTTCATAGTTTGCTTCTGGGCTTGATAAGTAGCCTGGTATTGTAGCATTTTCTATTCCTAATGGTGCGCGGATAATATTCCCATTCCAATAGCATTTAACAATATTTGCAGTAAAATTCTTAAAATATAGTTGTCCTCTCGCAGCATTGGTCTGCATTAATGATATCCCTCGAAGTTGAACGGGAGTACCATCAAGTTTAGTCAGATATTTTCCTATTTATTGAAAATATAATATAAACCCATAAGAGAAAGGGGAGTGTGAAACTAACCCAGAGAGTATTATCCATAAGGGGTTGTCCCCTTTAAGTTTTCGTAAATTTTCGAAAATTTTGGGCAAAAACATAATGGATACCAAGGTGATTTTTTCAAAAAAAGTGCAAAAATTTGGTCGATTTTGATGTAAAAAATGACCTTGAAAAAAAATGATAAACAAAAAAATCGAATTTTGGATAAAAAAATCTAATTTTAGCCAAAAAATCGAATTTTGGATCAAAAATCGAAGGTGGCAATTGTGTAAATGTCGCAATGGTAGACAAGCCGGGGACCAAGGTAATTTTTCGATTTGTGAAGAAAAATTACGAAAAAAATTGCCTTGAGTGATCAAGGCGATTTCATGTCCCCTCTCAAAGAAAAATCCTGCCTACGACACTTATTCACCTGTAATTTTAAGTTGACCATAAGGGGGACTTTTAACAACCAATGCATCTAATAATATTACCACAGAAATAAATATAAAAAGAGTATTCATCGTTGTGTTTGATTCCGAAAGTGCAAATATTTTAATGAAGGGAAATGTAAATAAGCATGTGGGTTGTTAACAGGCCTTATAAATCAAGATACAAGATTAACGAATGGGTGTTTTGTGATAGATTATTCGACTCGAATCTGATAAAAATTGCTAGAAAACTACAATGAAGTCTAACACAAATTATTTGAATTGTTTACAGCACAAAAAGATTACAAGTATGTACAAATAAGATACAAAGGTATTTTGTGCTGACCAATTGTTCCTCGGAACAAAAGTTCTTTTGGGCCAAGGGGACGTTTTTAATAGTGATTAAGAGACACTTTCTTGAACACTAGAAGGTCCCAGGTGATAAGTGTTAAACGGTTCGAGAGAGCTCTTTTTTTACCTATTTTTACACGGGGAGTTGGGGAGATTGAAAAAAATTTTTCTCGAATTTCTTCAAAAACATGCTAGAAATGTTCACCATGTTGAAATACATCGGCCAGAAAGAAAATTTGGCCAAAAAAATACTTGTAATCTTTTTGCTCTGTAAGCAATTTAAATAATTTGTGTTATACTTCATTGTAGTTTTCTAGCAATTTTTATCAGGTTCGAGTAGAGTAATCTATCAAAAAACATTCATTCGTTAATCATGTATCTTGAGGCCTGATAAAATACCCATATGCGTTTTTATATACATTTCCCTTTGCACTTTCAGAATCAAACACAACGATGAATACTCTTTTTATAGTTATTTCTGTGGTAATATTATTAGATGCATTGGTTGTTAAAAATCCCCCTTATGGACAACTTTAAAAAAGGGTAAAAATATCGGAGAACCGAGCTTTGCTCGGGATATCGAGATCGCAGACGGTCTAATGAGTTCTAGGGCTAATACCAAACCATAGGGCCGATCTCTAACCCCAAGTCCGACAACGAAACCCCAGGGCCGATTATAGACCCCACCCAAGAGCCGGTCCCGAGATTAAGGACCGATCCGTGAGCCCGTGGTTTAAGCGTCGGCGCTAAAACAGAGAGCAGCAACTATCAATGAAGGTTCAAGCCCGGGCAGTCCAACGAACTTTTGCTACTCTCCACGATACCCCCTTCCAGCGATGATCCCGAGCTCTCTACCAGAGTCAAGCCTTGGATCTATACAGAGCTCGGAGATCGGCCCTATCTCGGGGCCGATCTCCAATCCCCTCCAAAGACCGATTTTAAGAGCTTAACTTATTATTGGGCTTTTTCTGAGCTTAGCTTCTAAATCTTCTGCTCGGATGATATTGAGCATTTTCAACGGTGTAATAAAAAGTTAGTTTTTCTTGTTCACGTTTCGTATTAATCTGGATGGCTTTCAACATATAAAGGAAAAGAATTAAGACAGGACTGAACAATTCCGGTCATATCCAAGTCGGTACAGGCAGTGAATATGTATAGTTGTCACAAAGTTTGCTTTTGTAGAGGACAACAAAAATGGCTAAAATCCTGGCTACGCCACCGGGAGAATAAGGATACTCAATCTTTTGGTACTACTAAGGATTAGCGACCCTTTGTAAACATTTTTGATTAATTTTGTAAGCTTCAAAAATTGCGATGTTATTTTGCGTACACTTGCTGCAAACACTTTATCTGACAGCTTACAATTTGCTAAAAAGAATATACGGATTCTGGATTTGAGTTCTGAATCCGGATTCTGAATTCGGATTCTGAATCTGGGCTCTGAATTCGAATTCTGAGTCTCAATCGGGATTCTGAATTCGGATTCTGTATCCAGAATCCGGATCCAGAATCCGAACCCAGAAACCGAATTCAGAATACAGAAAAGCATTCTCAAGATTCGGGAATGCGCACAATCGATTCTCCACATTAAATTACCCCCAGAAATATGATTTTGAGGGAGAAATTTCAAAATTTTTCGATTTTCGCTTCAACACACACATCTATTTCCCTGAATCAGGGTCAAGGAAGCATTTTCACACTTCGGGAATGCGCGCAATGGATTTTTTGCATGATTTAACCTCTATATAGGCTGTTTTGACAAAAAAAATTTGTCGACCAAGAATGACTTATTGCACCCCCCCTTTAAGAAAAATTAATCACTCATGAGAGCTTTAGATGAAGTTTTAGGCCTTCCTCTTTTTCTTCGAGGTTCTAAATGTTATGAAGTTGTAGATGGACTGAATGTAGATTCTGGATTCGAATTCTAAATTCGAATTCCGATTCTCAATCTGGATTCTGAATTCGGTTTCTGGGTTCGGATTCTGAATCTGGATTCTGAATTCGGATTCTAGATTCGGATTCTGAATTCCGATTCTGAATCCGAATTCTGGATACAGAATCCGAATTCAGAATCCCGATTGAGACTCGGAATTCGAATTCAGAGCCCAGATTCAGAATTCAGAATCCGGATTCAGAACCCAAATCCAAAATCCGTATATTTTTTGTGCAAATTGTAAGCTGTCAGATAAAGTGTTTGCAGCAAGTGTATGCAAAATAACATCGCAATTTTTGAAGCTTACGAAATTAATCAAAAAAGTTTACAAAAAAGGTATAAAAGTTTATAAAAAATTTTAAATAAAGTTTACAAAAAAAAGATATATTAGTTTACAAATTAAAACATTTCAATTTTCAAATAAAAGTTTACAAAAAAGGATATAAAAGTTTACAAGAAAAAATATTATCCGTTAATATATAGCCTAATAAATTATAAAAACTAAAAAGAAAAAACATTTTCTGTCTTTAAATTTTGTTACTTTAAAGCCTTATCCCATGTCCGTCGGGACATGGGACGAAAAATTTATTTAAACTAAAAAATATATATCAACCAGCAGTACAAACTATGCTTTGATTAGTGCTCCATAGCTTATTATTTACAAAAACTCCGGAGGCTGTAAAAGCCGAGCTATTTCCAGCTTGTTCGGGAGGGGTTGGATTTTTCAACAAGGAAACACAATTGTTATAATAATCGGCAAGCCCAAATTCCATATAGGAAATCTTGTTTGCATCTAAAATGTAAATTTTTGCTTTTATACAAATGCAAAATTTTTTGGGAGGGGTGGGATCGAATCCGAGCCTATAAAGTTCAAGTATAGTCTTTGGCTTCTCGCCCATGAATCCAAACCTGAAAACATGATGTTATGGTACTCGTTTTGCTCTTCTAATTGAGCTGGCAAGGGAACCACCAGAAGTGTCGGGTTCAGATTTTTGAAATTTTTGCTGATATTACAGAAGACCCCTGCCTATGAAAATATCAGTAATAATTATCGGCCGAACCCTCGTATTGGAGCATTTCAGCTTTTATTTTCTATACATTTCCTTATATTAAATCTTAAATTTATGGCTGAAAGCTATTGTGGTTGAATGGTAGTGCTCTTGCTTTTGAAGCCAATGATCTCGGATTCGAGTACCGGCAGGAGGAAAATTTTTTGCCTTTTTTTCCAAACAGTTTTTATCCATTCATTATAAAAACCTACCCAAAAGACTCCACCAAGCTTGTGTAACATTTACATTAACTGTACCATTTCCATGAGAATCACAAACACCAGTTTCAGTCGCAAAAATAGGCAACCCCATATTGATAGCTTGACTTGTCTTATTCATATTTCCTTGAGGAGTGTTAGAATAGTAATGAAGCGAATATGCAACATTTGTCATATTTATGGGATCTTGCGCTGCAATATCAACATCCTGATCTGCCCGGGGTGTTCCCACTATGATAACATTATTTGGATCATTTGCCCGAATAGCATTGATGACACTAATGTGATAGGATTTCAGCACTTGCCATGTTTCTGAATAATCGGGTTCGTTATAAGTTTCATATATAATATGTGGGTAGCCGCTATAAACTTTGGAGATATTTGTAAAAAATGCAACAGCTTGATCAGTGTGTATATGAAAAGCATGCCAATCGATAATCACATAAATTCCGTTTTCAAGTGCTGAATCTATGACGATTTTGAGTAACTAAAAATTTTTATTGAATTTTACAGGATTTTGTGCTTTGTGCTGAAAATCCTAAAACCGGATTTTGTGTTTTTTTCAAAAAAAATTCTAAATTTTTTCAAATCAATCCTATAGGGGGACTACAGGGTGTGTGAAAATTATTCGACCCCATATAGTGAGATATATCTAGATACGTTTTTCGCCATTACTTTTGATAGGAACAACCATATGCCGAGATCTTGATACTATTTTAAAGCTACGAATGTGAGCTTTAAAAAGACACCAAGATCTCGATGTATAGCTGTTCCTAACAAAAGTTATGGTAAAAATTATCCGACAATAGGGAGTCGGATAATGTCCGCACACCCTGTAGATATTGAGGGGGCAACATCATGAATCTTTTTCATCTCATCATATTGTTGATTTTTGCGATTTTTGACACAGCTTTTTCATATTTTTTGAAAATGGTATCAAAAATTGCAAAAATCCTATTTTTAAATCAATTAGTAAAAGCACTTCATAGTTTGCTTCAGGGCTTGATAAGTAGCCTGGTATTGTAGCATTTTCTATTCCTAAAGGTGTGCGGATAATATTCCCATTCCAATAGCATTTAACAATATTTGCAGTAAAATTCTTAAAAAATAGTTGTCCTCTCGCAGCATTGGTCTGCATTAATGATATCCCTCGAAGTTGAACAGGAGTACCATCAAGTTTAGTCAGATATTTTCCTATTTATTGAAAATATAATATAAACCCATAAGAGAAAGGGGAGTGTGAAACTAACCCAGAGTATTATCCATAGAGGGTTGTCCCCTTTACGTTTTCGTAAATTTTCCAAAATTTTGGGCAAAAACATAAGGGATACCAAGGTGATTTTTTCAAAAAAAAGTGCAAAAATTTGGTCAATTTTGATGTAGAAAATGACCCTGAAAAAAATGGCGCACAAAAAAATCGAATTTTGGATAAAAAATCGAATTTTGGTCAAAAATCGAAGGTGGCAATTGTGTAAATGTGGCAATGGTAGACAAGCCGGGGACCAAGATAATTTTTTCGATTTTTGAAGAAAAATTACGAAAAAAATTGTCTTGAGTGACCAAGGTGATTTTAAAGAGGGGTATAAATTATGGATTATTTCGCGAAAAAAACTTTTTTTTTCTAAAATGATCATTTATAGGGGTAATTTTATGCGGGAAATCGATTGCGCACACTCCCAAAATGTGAAAACGCTTCCTTGACCCTGATTCAGGGAATGGGGTGGGCGTATTGAAGCAATATTTTCGAATTTTTATGAGAAAACCGTCGATTCTTAGGTCTTTCTAGGCAGGGAATCGATTGCGCACATTCCCGAACCTTGAAAACACTTCCTTGACCCTGATTCAGGGAAGAAATCGGTGTATTGAAGCGAAAATCAAATATTTTCGGATTTTTACCCCTAAAAATGATCGTTTTAGAAAAAAAGTTTTTTTCGCTAAATAGTCCATAATTTATACCCCCCCCCCTTTAAGTCCCCTCTCAAAGCAAAATCCTGCCTAGGACACTTGTTCACCTGTAATTTTAAGTTGGCCATAAGGGGGATTTTTAACAACCAATGCATCTAATAATATTACCACAGAAATAAATATAAAAAGAGTATTCATCGTTGTGTTTGATTCCGAAAGTGAAAATATTTCAATGAATGGAAATGTATGTAAATAAGCATGTGGGTTGTTAATCAGACCTTATAAATCAAGATACAAGATTAACGAATGAGTGTTTTGTGATAGATTATTTGACTCGAACTTGATAAAAATGGCTAGAAAACTACAATGAAGTATAACACAAATTATTTGAATTGTTTACAGAACAAAAAGATTACAAGTATGTACAAATAAGATACAAAGGTATTTTGTGCTGACCATTTGTTCCTCGGAACAAAAGTTCTTTTGGGCCAAGGGGACGTTTTTAATAGTGATTAAGAGACACTTTCTTGAACACTAGAAGGTCCCAGGTGATAAGTGTTAATCTCACTAAATAAATTCAACTTGGAGCCCGCTCGAACCGTTTAACACTTATCGTCTGGGACCTTTTAGTGTTCAAGAAAGTGTCTCTTAATCACTTTAACAACGTCCCCTTGGCCCAAAAGAACTTTTGTTCCGAGGAACAAATGGTCAGCACAAAATACCTTTGTATCTTATTTGTACATACTTGTAATCTTTTTGTTCTGTAAACAATTTAAATAATTTGTGTTATACTTCATTGTAGTTTTCTAGAATTTTTATCAGGTTCGAGTAGAGTAATCTATCAAAAAACATTTATTCGTTAATCATGTATCTTGAGGCCTGATAAAATACCCATATGCTTTTTTATATACATTTCCCTTTGCACTTTCAGAATTAAACACAACGATGAATACTCTTTTTATAGTAATATTTTCAAAAATTTTGAACGAGTCTGAGTATCGAAACGAAAACCTGAATTTAAAATCCTTAAGGAATTTTTAAAAAATTCCGCCATCAATTGATAGAGCGCATCGAAAAACGGTAGTAGCCCAAATTTCGTAAAAAACATATTCTTAGTTTTCGAGAAAATTTAAAACACGTTATTTGAGAAAACCGAGCTTTGGGACGCACAAAAATTTTTTGCCGATTTATCAAAACCCATATTGGAAATGTTATTGGGCTAGGTGAATGAAGCAACTTTAGTTCGGAGGTCCCGGGGCAAAAGTGTAACCCTGTGGAGATAGGCGTAGTCGAAGTTGGGTCTATTTTTACCACTAGCATCCAAAATTCAAAGTCATATAACTCCGAAGCCATGGAGGCTATGGACATGGGATAAAGTGCGTTTTATTGGTGGATACATGTGCCTCATTTTGGGTTATTGAAACAAAAACCCTGATTCATGTTTTCGTTTCAATAACCCAAAACAATTTTCAAATTGGATAATTTTGGTGCCATTTTATTCGTCTCATAGAGCTATAAAAATGACAAATGTTTTTTAGTGAAAATTTTAAAAATCGGTGTGAAAATTGATTTTTTATCATTTTCATGTCAATACACAGACCAAATTCAAAGGGTGTCAATCCCTTCGCTTCAATACACAAACTCGTTAAAATTTTTCATACAATTTTGTTTTGCAAATATCTCCGATGGGTTACCGATTTGGGATTTACTTACAACGCAAAAGTTGATCACCCCAACTTGAACTTTCAGTTTGAACAGAATTAAAAAATCCTGCTTAAAAGTGGCCGAGTCTTCTAAATCGAGGTGGACCTAAATCGAGATTCGACTGGGGGTCCCCTATTGTATAGTAGCTTCGTGTTTTTTCTGAGTAGCCTTTTTTCTTTAAAAATGTAATAAAATGAGAAATTTCATTGGTTTTTTAAACTCCATGAAATCTCATCATGTCATCGGCTACCGATCCTCCCTCCTAATGTATTTTTACTGATTATGCTGACCCTTTTCTTCGACAAATCTATGTACGGAGTTGTAGCACTTGTCGAAGATTTTAGTCCAACAGCACGCTTAATGGTTGAATTTATGAACTTTCTATATGGTTTAAAATTACAAATAATCAACACGTAGCTATAAGGAGCATATAAGGGCATAAGAGCGAAAATGGAAATACTAACATATATGGAAGTAAAAAACTTAATGATACAAAGGAAAAGACCAAAAATGGAACAAAAAAGAAAAGTACAAGAATGACAATTTTTTGACAAATCATTCGATACAACATTCGTTGGATCGATGGGACATTCTCGTTAATCTTCGTATTCATGTTTTTGATAAATTGGTACAGTTTGAAACTAAGAAGTAGGATGGTGATGGCCTCAGCCAAAATAGTCAAGAACAAAAAAGATCCGAATATCATAAAAATAGGATTTTTTTCATGGAATGCAATCATAGAAGTTTCATAGTGGTAAATCGATTGGATTAGGACTGTAGCCGTTCTCCATATAGGTTGCTCCAAAGCTTTATAATGCCATAAGAAGTAGGCGATATTGTCACGATGGTAAGAGTCTAGAAAGATTAAGATGGCATCGCTGATAAGCGTGAAGATGGCGTATGAAAGTATGAATCGCTTAGGTGATTCCGCGATTTTAGATAGTTTACCTAAAAATAACATAAATTATCAAGGCGAATGAAAATGGAAAATAGTGGTCAACAATTTTTATATACGGATTCACCATTCGACTCACAAGGAATCCTCAAGACTTGGTAAAATTCAGATGACTTATTTTTCTTTGGAAATGGCACGAATATGTTGGAAATGGTGTAAAAAGGCTATATCTAGTGCACGAATGCCGGACAGTTGGTCGACTCGGACACTTGGTCGACCGGACACTTGTCCGATCGGACAGTTGGTCGACTCGGGCCAAAGCCTAAGATCTAAACCTAGGCCTAGTCTAAGGCCTAAGCCTAAGACCTAAGCCTAAGGCCCCCTGTCTGGTCGATCAACTGTCCGACAACGAATTCATGATGAACAGGGTTGGGAAATAGAATTATCCGGATTTATCCGGTCCCATGGGATAAAGCTGGATTTCCCCGGGGAATTCTGGAGAAATCTTTTCCCCGGAATTACTTGGTTTGAAAATTTTCCCTCTCTCAAATTGCCTCGGTGGTACAGTGACAAATCAGCTGCTTCGTGGCCACAAGGTTGCGGGTTCGAATCCCGCTTGGAGCCAATTTGGTTCTAATTTGGAACAAATTGGCTCCAAATGGGATTCAAACCCGCGACCTTGTGGATACGAAGCAGTTGCTTTGTCACAGGGTTGCCACCTGAAATTTCCGAAAAAAAGCATCAGACCCCTTTAAAAAAAGCAAAAAAAAGCAATGATCTCCGAAAAAAAGCAAAAAAACAGCAAAATTTTAATTCAAAAGAAATAATACAAAATAACATAAGAAACAAATTCTTTTTATTTCTTTTTAGTTTCGGCTCTATCATCTACTGTGAAAGACACATCAATTTCAGGTTCTTTTTGTTCAAAAATCTCAATTTGCATCAGTGGCGTAGCCAGAATTCAAGAATGGGGGAAACCTTTTCAAAAAAATTTTTTATACCTTGGTCCCCCCTTATGTTTTTTTCGAAAATTTTGTTAAAATTTGAACAAAAACATAAGGGGGACCAAGGCAATTTTTTCGAGTTTTTAAAAAAATTTCCAAAATCAGTATAGTCCCGTTTTTCGCGCCGAGAGGCGTGAACATTTTTTTATGAAAAAAAAAACATCTCAAAACACTCATTTTTAAGCGGGAAACGCTCAGAAAATTTCGATTTTCGACGAAAATTTTGTTGAAATCCTTGAGTCAATGGAATAACCAGAGCCGAATTTTTTGTTGAAAAATGCTTGCTTATAAGCTGAAAATGCTCAGAAAATGAAGAAATTTTGGTTTAAAAAATGTCAATTTTTTTGAGAAATACTTGTTTTAAGCTGAAAGTGCTCAGAAAATTATAATTTTTGTAGAAAAAAATGGAAAATTTTGGACCTTTTTGATGAAAAAATAGGAAATTTTAGTCATTTTTAGTAAAAAATAATAATGGGGGACCATTATAATTTTTGAAAAATTGTTTCAAAAAATTTGAGGAAAAACATAAGGGGGGACCATTAGGAAAAAATTAAAATTTTTTCAGGAGGGGGAACCACCCCGAGTTCCCCCCCCTAAATACGCCACTGATCTGCATAGACGTAGATTTTGTAGGAGTATTGGATTTAAAATTTAATGATGAAACTGGAGTACTAGGTGTAGGACTAGAATTTGAGCTAGGATCAACTTTAGGTTTTGGTGATAAAAAATAGTACGCTTGCGTCCTGACATTTTACTAAAAAAAATGATGCGCTACCAGTTTAAATGTATTTAGAAATGAATAACGAGTTAAGTAAACAAATACATAATTTTATGAAAAAATTAGAAAATCATTAAAAAAATCAAACAAAAATTAGATAAAAAATTACTGTCTTTGACTCTGAAAAAAAGCAAAAAAATTTGCTTTTTTTTGACTCCGAAAAAAAAGCAAAAATGCCGAAAAAAAAGCAAATTGCTGCGAAAAAAGCGAAAATGGTAACCCTGCTTTGTCACTGCAACACCGAGGCAAGTTTGAAGGAGGGAAAATTTTCAAACCAAGTAATTCTGGGGAAAAAGATTTCGCCAGAATTCCCCGGGGAAAATCTCAACCCTGTTGATGAAAAACGAAAATTTTTTTAAAATTTTCTTGTCAACACACAACTTCTATTGATTCAAGGACGAATTTTCATGTTTTCGGTGTAATACACAGATTTCAAAAATAGCCAACTTCAAACGCGATTATCTAGGCAACGATTCAGAGGTTGCCATAAAAACAAAAAATGCTCCATTTTTCATGAGCTTTTCGAATATATAATTTTTTCATAGTGTTTTTCCGAATGGACTAGTCCTTTAATAATAATTTTCCTTACCCAGTTACCACATTGTTCATCAACAACCACTTATAAGTTTTCATCCCTTCATCCGATTTCCATATGAGCAAGTAAATTATCAAGGGAAGTATCAAGATTGTTGTAGCTGTAACGATCCTCAAATAAGTTGCGTAACCAAAACAGAAGGTTAGATATCGAACGGAATAGTCGTTGTTGAGATATCAGACATTTTTTATCGAAAAGGTTAGCAAGACAATTTTAGATGAAGCAATGAATTCAAAGTGTTTTCATGTAGCTTTATAACATATGATCAATTATCGCCTAATTAGACGTACAATTATGTTCATTTGATGTCGAAAATTGTTTATTGTTATTTAAATATAATGTTACTACTGATACAGATGTTTAAGAACTTAAACATCTGTATCAGTCATCAAAAACATATGCATTAACAAAATAATAGGAAAAATAGGCTATTTAGTAATTATATTTGTTAGATTTCTGTTTCTTATGAAGTTATAGTTGATCAAAGCCCATTACAATATAAAACATAAACATTTCCAGGAATAATTCTAAGCACCTAAATTTTTTGCATAAATTTTACTTTATTCATTCATAAACGAAAGAAATTTATTTTTATAGCAACTTTTATTTGATCTTTTCTTCTTCTTCTTTTGCTTAAACGTCTCTCTAATTTCTTGTATTTTCATCAGTCTTCTTTGAAATTTTAGAAATAAGCATAAATTCACCAGTTTATTAAAATTTTGAAGCTCCTCCGGAAGGGGGGGGGAGTCAAGCGTCGAGTTCGAAGTTTTTTTTGAAAATTTTTGTAAAAAATACGTCTTTAGGGGTAATTTTATGCGAGAAATCGATTCCGCGCATTCCCGAAGCATGAAAACGCTTCCTTTACCCTGATTCAGGGAAGGAATTGGTGTATTGAAGCGAAAATCAAACATTTTCGGATTTTTATGAGAAAACCGTCGATTCTTAGATTTTTTTAGGTGGGGAATTGATTGGGCATATTTCCGACGCATGAAAACGCTTCCTTGACCATGTCTCAGGAACTGTAAATCCTTCCTTTAGTGATTTTATTAAAAATTTTGGATTTCGTCGTATCGTTTATCTTGGGTTTTTGTTTTTTCGCTAAAGGAAGGATTTACAGTTCCTGAAACATGGTCAAGGAAGCGTTTTCATGCGTCGAAATATGCCCAATCGATTCCCCGCCTAGAAAAACCTAAGAATTGACGGTTTTCTCATAAAAACCCGAAAATGTTTGATTTTCGCTTCAATACACCAACCCCTTTTCTGAATCAGGGTCAAGGAAACTCGACGGTTGACTCCCCCCGTCCGGAGTAGCTCCAAAATTTTTCATGATTATTATTCTTTTTTTTTCATGATTAGTATTGTTCTTATTCTTGTCTTTCTTCCGATCTTTGAGATGCTATTAAATTCGTACTTGAGTATGCCTAGATTTATTGTCGGTTTACTAAACGATACATATTCATGTGGTGCTAATAAATTTCAAACATCGTTAAGTTATATTGGTATTTTGGATACATGTGGTTTTCTTGTTTTTGGTAAATTTTATGAGTGCGAAATATTGGGTCGACCCATAAGTACCCAGCTTTTCAGTTTGCATCAGATCAATACGAAAATAACTCTTCCGGGGTTGATTTGCGCATGAAAATGCTTCCCTGTCCATGATTCAGGGAAAGGGGTGGGTGTATTGAAGTGAAAATGAACTAAAATTTAGATTCTGCAAGAACGCGAAAGAACTTTTTTACATGCAAGAATTTTTGGGTCACCCTGTATATTTAAGATTTTATCGATTCCTGTTGTCAAACACACGATGATTGTTATGAAAGACAAGATAACCGAAACCTTTGCGATAAAAATTTTTGTACATGTATGTCCGCTGCTACTCGTCATACCAACCGAATTTGTAAGGTTATTTTTTATCCAAATTATTCCATTGGAAGTTACACAGGATGGTGCCAAAAGTGGATTTTTTGACATTTTGGGACTGAAAATTTATTTTTTTTTTAAATGACCCCCTAGGGTAATTTTATGCGGGAAATCGATTGCGCGCATTCCCGAACCATGAAAATGCTTTTCCGATTCAGGGAAAAAATCGGATTTTGAAGCGAAAATGGTCATTTTCCTCATTTTTTTCTGCAAATCACTTTCTAGGGATAATTTTATGCGAGAAACCGATTGCACACGTTTTCAAAGCATAAAACGATTCTCTAATGCATAAAAATGATATTTCTCATTTCAATATCGCTTTCTCATAAAATTACACATAGAAAGTGAGTTCCAGAAAAAACGAAGAAAAAGACCATTTTCGCTTCAAAAATCCAATTTTTTCTCTGAATCAGAAAGGCATTTTCTGGGTTCGGGATGCGCACAATGGATTCCCCACATAAAATTACCCCTAGGGGTCATTTTTAGAAAAATAAAAATGAAAAGAAAAATAAATTTTTGGATTCCAAAATGTCAAAAAGATCACTTTTTGCGCCACCCTGTATTTTTAGGGTAATGCATGGTTCTTTTGTAAACTAGTAGAAAATCTGGGTGCTGGTGCTTATGAAGACGTTGGGAGGAGAAAAAGATTGTTAAATAGCTAAAAAGATTTTATGTTTGTGAAGAAAATAAAATTTTTCATGTCATCTTAGCGATTTCTCATTCTATTTTTATTTTTATGAAGAATGATTTATTTTTGAATAAGTGCCAACATTGCTGAAGTCAGAAACAGACATTAAAAATTTTGTAAAATAGATCTCTTTTCTCTTAAGACAAAGATTAAAATTGTGGAAAAGAATGTACTACAAAATGAGATTTTAGAGTTAGCAGAAACGAGGTCCAAACGTTGTTTTCACTTTGGCCTACAAATTTCAAATTGTATATATGGCGAAAGAAAGGATTGAGAAATCTTGTGCATATGTATTTAGTTCACAGAGCGCTAATTTTTTTGAAAATCAAAAAAGAGGTGAGAACACAAGGTGGTAAAATTTAAATGTGATTTATCAGAGGGAGATACCTCCCTCCGTTCCTATTTAAAAATTTTGGAGCTACTGGGGGGGGGGCCACTTAACGTGATCCCCAAGACCGAAGTAAAAAGCGCCGAAAGTTTTTACCGAAACACATCCCCTAGAGGTAAAAATCGACGCGGAACAATCTGGTGCCATTATTTTTAAACCAAAATCTTCGAAAACCTATGAATTTTCGCAATTTTTAAGTAAAACAGGAATTAGGTTGTATAAAGATTATTATTGAAAAAATTCGGCACTAGAACCCTCGTTACGACGTGAATTCACGACCGTTCGTTACGGGGGCCTCTCGTTACAGAAATCGCTTGTTACNCTGGGGGGGGGGGGGCCCACTTAACGTGATCCCCAAGACCGAAGTAAAAGGCGCCGAAATTTTTTACCGAAACACATCCCCTAGAGGTAAAAATCGACGCGAAACAATCTGGTGCCATTATTTTTAAACCAAAATCTTCGAAAACCTATGAATTTTTAATTAAAACAGGAATTAGGTTGTATAAAGATTATTATTGAAAAAGTGCAAAAATTCGGCACTAGAACCCTCGTTACGACGTGAATTCACGACCGTTCGTTACGGGGGCCTCTCGTTACAGAAATCGCTTGTTACAATCTGTCACCGTCAATCCCAAGCGGAGCTTCCAAACGTCACTCCCGAGCGGTGTACCCGAGAGTCGCTTCCGAGCGATGTCGATAAGCTTAAGACTGATCATAAGCCTAAGCCCAAGCCTAAATCCAAGCCTGAGCCGAGAACCAAGCTTAAGCCAAGCCCTTTACTTTATTATACTCTTCTTTAAACTTTCTCTAACTCTTTAATGAGTTGATTTTTTGCATTTATTATTAAATTTTGACAATCATAAAATTTTCTCATTTTTATTCCTGACTGCAATCTTTTAGCGCTCTGTGTTTTGCCCTTCCACCCTCTAACCAAGCCGTGTTGTGCGCCAAGGTTGTTTGTCAGTCAGCGCGTCCTCCCAAGACCTAATCGAAGAAGAGACAGAGACATGAGAAAGTCGACTCTCTATCTCGACCTCTGCGCGTTCTTTTTTCCATCTTTCGTCACTCTCCACACACATTCGCGCTGCACATTGTTGTTTTCTCAATATAACACACATTGATTCGAGTGCGTGCCTTTTTCGTTGTATTTTTATTTGATTTGGAATAGAAAAAATCGATTTTTACACGAGAATTTTTTGACTTCTTTCTTTGTCCTTTTTTGTACATATTTTATTTTATGGATTCCATGGATGGGGATCAAGTTTACGCTGCTGAGACTTTGCTGAAGGAGAGAAAACGAAATGTAAGAGTTTGGAAATAAAAAATGAAAAATTTAGGATTTTTTAAGGATTGTTCCCGCGCAAATTTTTTGCAATTTTTGGACGCCGTGAAACCTAAGCCCAAGAACTGATTAGAAAAATGTTGAAATTTTGCTATTTTTAAAACAAATTTTTATTGAATTTGATCGGGGTGATGTTCCTGTAAAAATTGACTTTTCCCCTTGGGGGGACCATGGTGTTTTTTCGATTTTTAATTTTTTGCAGAAAATGACCATTTTTTAAAACTTTTCAATAATAAATGAATTTTTCCCAAGAACTGATTAGAAAAATGGTTATTAAAAAAAAATAAACCACAGTACGCCATTCAGAATGAAGGGGGCAAGGACAGGTACCACTTTTGAAAATTTTAGTAATTTCATTTTTATTCAAAAAATTCCATTTTTGAGCGAAATTTTGTCGATTTTGATGATGAAAAATGGCATTTTTTAGTGAAAATTTTTGGAAAAAATGAAAATTTTTATTTAAAAAATACGAAATTTTTATGAAAAATCAAATTTGGGCAAAAATATAATGGGGGACCATTAGGTAAATTTATTCAGTTCTCTGATTTTGGGGGTTATGTTCACTGACCCCGCGTCCCACCCACCCCGTAGCTCCACTACTGAAGGGAGGAGGAGCATACATGTTCAATGGGGGGACTGTCCCACCCCACCACTCATCCATCGGGAATTTTTAAAATTTTGCGAAAAAATCCTAAGGGGGACCATGTTAAATCGACAAAATTTTATTCATCTATCCAAGTTGAAGAAAAATCTCACAAAAATTGTCCATCCTCCAAGGATGGTCGGTCCCACCCACTATTGTACATATATACTGGCTTGTTGTGATCCTCTGGCGTGCGGATCATAAACTAAGGTTCACTTCAAGATTTTCCCCACTAAATACTGCAGGGCAAAATCTTTTGGACGCAAGGGGAACCGAACATTTGCTAGTGTCGGTGATGCCGTAGCCTTGGACCAGACCATTACACCATAGTGGCCACTGAATGACTGATAACTATTTCGATCTTGAAGTAGTGCCAACCACAACATGGCTAAACTACTGTCCGAGGTTGCCCCACTAGATCTGCGGGGTAGGGGGTATGCCGGCATAAAATAAAAAATTTCAAAATGTAAAAATTTTGTGCAAATTAGGAAAAAAATTAAATTTAATTAGTAATTTTAAATTTTAGGGCAAAACAGAATACCTCGTGAAATGGAAAGGCTGGAGTACAAAGTAAAGAATATAATAATTTTGTTTTTTTTTCAATTTAATTTTTTTTAGGCATAACACATGGGAGCCCGCAGATAATATCCTCGATGATCGCCTTATCTCAGATTTCGAAGAGCGTACGAAAAAGCCGGACACTCGCAAACGCAAAACTGATGAAAGCCTTCCAGCACCGGCTGCTAAAAAACGAGGTCGGCAATCGGCTGCGAAACCAGGTAAAAAATATAGATCAAACGAGGCTAGGTCATGTATCTTGGTCAGTCGAACCTTGGCATGCATATAATAGGATCTTTTTGAGCAAAAATTCGATTTTTGAGAAAAAAAATTCATTTCTTGAGCCAAAATTTTGATTTTTGAGCAAATATCCGATTTTTAGAACCCAAGGCTTCTCCATCTCCATCAACTTCCAGAGCCGATCGTGCTAGCCGTCGTAGCCGAATGAGTGAAACTCCTAGCTCGATTGCTTCAGAAGAAAAGAAGGACCGTAGTGAAAGCCGTGCTGAAGAGAAACCTGAACCGGTTAAAGAAAAACCGGCTGCAAAACGAGTTGAGGCGAGTGAAACTCGTGCTTCACCAGAGCATGAAGATGAAGCAGAGGAATTGGAGTCAGAAACTGCCGAAGAGAAGGATAATCGAGTGGTAATTTTAGGATCATTTTTATAAAAATTTCAACGGTTTTATTTGCAGAATGGTCCCGCCGAAGTCCCAACAATGAACATTGCTGCTCCAGACGAAACCACGACTCCAGAACTTCCTAGCCCCCGATCTCCGCAACCACCAGTACCAAAAGCAGCATCTCCTCAAACTGTACCCGAACCCGAAGAGCACACCGAAGTTGAAAATGTTGAACAAACTCCTCATGAAGAAGAAAAAGAAGCACCAGCTTCTGAAGAAACACCAGCTTCTGAAGAAGCGCCAGTTTCTGAAGAAACACCAGTTTCTGAAGAAGCACAAGAAGTTATAGAAAAAACTCCATCAGTTGAATCAATTCCAGAAGAGGATGAAATTTCTGCTCAGGAAATGAGACAGCCGAAAATCATTGAGCCACCGTTGGAGATTTATGGTAAATATAGGTGGAAAAAAGTTAGAACACATAGTCAAGTGGTTAGGATTTCGGTGTTCCAGTAAAATTTGATTCATAGAATTTTTTCTCAACCCCAGGCTTAAGCTCAGGCTCACATTGCTTTAGGCTCAAGCTTTGGCTTAGGCCAGTGATGTAGGCATGGGGCCCGGGACCCCATAACGTAAAAAATGAAAACAATTTTCTTAATGGTCCTCCCTTATGTTTTTCTACAAAATTGTGAAAAATTTTTCAAAAATTCTAATGGTCCCCAATTATAATTTTTCATTAAACACAAGTATTTTCAAAAAAAATTTTCACCTGAGGCGCTAGTTTTTTGCGTTGCCTCAAGGATTTAAGAAAAAATTTACTTGCCTGTCGGCGCGAAAAACCATAAGACCAAGGTGATTTTGAAACATTTTTTGAAAATCTTGAAAAAATTGCCTTGGTACCTCCTTAGGTTTTTGGCCAAAATTGGACAAATTTCGAAAAAGCATAAGGGGGACCAAAGCGAATAGTTGAAAATTTTCAGGTAGGCCCCCCTCCCTCCCTTGTTAAAACAATTTTTGGCTACGTCACTTGCTTAGGCTTACAAGTAAAGTCCTCCATGTTGTCTTTTCAAATTTTCTTTTCCACTTGACGAAATGAGCTGATTTTTTTCCCTCTTGACTTTAATATTTTTAAGAAAGTTAAAACCATATTTTTAGTCCAACGCACAGACCAAGTAACATCAGAAGAAAACGGCACCGAAACCAAGACCATACATGCCTATTCCATTACTCAAGAAGGCGATCCAAATACCACTCACAAGCTTCAAATGCCAGGCGGTACAGCAACTTTTAAACCTATCTCGACTGAAAGTCAACCACCAGCAGAGGCCAAGAAGGAAGAAAGTAATGGTGATTCGAGCCAAGAAAGAATTGAGATTATCAAATCGGATCTTCAAAACGAGACGGTCAGTAACCCGATTCTTGAATCGGTTGACGCCAATACAGATTCTGATTGATTCAAAAAGGTGAATGAATTTTTCGGAGATGCGCTGAGAAAAATAGTTATTTTTGAAGATTTTGTCACACACAAAAATTCATTTTAATAACAAATGAACTTTTTTCATAAATTTTCAAATCAGAAAAAAACACCTTGACTCCCAAGGGGGAAAATTTTGAATTTTTTCAGGAAATGGTGCGATCCCCTTTCCCTCACGTGCGAAAGTTCGAAAAAAACGGTTCGAAACAATCTTTTACCAATTGTTTCAATAAACAAACTTTTATTGATTCAAACAAGAAATCTACGACATACACACACGGGACTCGAACCCTATACCTTTAGAACAGTAATCTACCCAACTGCGCTATGCGACCTTATTTTATATGTTCTCTCTTTTTTGTTATAAACTGCAAATCTGTCACTTTAGCCATGAGCTCGGTCTGGAAAACCCCATGTTATGGTATTCGCTTTACTCGTCTCGTTGGGCGAATGTTGTGGCCCTTTTTTAAAAAATTGTTTGCAAAAAACCCGCCGCGATTTTAATTTCAAAAGGTTTCCGAGCCGCCAAATTTTTGCCTTTTCTGTACTTTTTGTCTTAAAAAGTTCCTCAAAAGCTAAAAAAACAAGTTTAGGAAGCAATTTAGTTGATTTGACTTATTTTTACTACAAATTAGGTGCCGAAAATTACGTATTTTCCTCAAATACCCAGATTTTTGACACAAATTTAAGCAAAATTTAAGTAAAATGCGATCCTGATGGCTAAAAACATTTATTTTACCTCTTTGGACCATGGCGAACAATTCTAGATAGTTTTTGACCGAATCTAAATGACTTGAAAAATTCAATTTTTTCAAAAATCCGATATTTCCTTAAAAAACATCAACTTCCAAATGGCGTTTCAACTATCTAGAATTGTTCACCATGATCCAAAGAGGTAAAATAAATGTTTTTTAGCCATCAAAGTCGCATTTTACTTGAATTTTGCTTAAATTTGTGTCAAAAATCTGGGTATTTATGGATAATGATTAATTGTCAGTGCCAAAAATGAGTCAAATCAACGAAATCGCTTCGTAACTTTGTTTTTTAGGTTTTGAGGAATTTTTTAAGACAAAAAGTACAGAAAATGGCAACGAATTGGAAGCCTTTTGAAATTGACAATTTTTGAAATAGAATTTCCGCGGTAGACTTCTTGTTTGAATCAATAAAAGTTTGTTTATTGAAACGATTGATAAGGCTGCGTTCAAGCATGTCAAAAAATGTAACTTTGCCTGATTTTCAATAAAATCGTGTTTATTGAAACGACAAATTTATGATAACTTTTTTGGCATGCAGCCTAAAAGATTGTTACGAATCGTTTCTTTGAACTTTCTCACGCCGTGCCCTCTTCGCTACGCCACTGCCCAAACTTGACCTTGACCACTTTTGTATCATAATTTTTTTTAGCAACAACGATGGACCGATCCACCACTTCCAAATGGCGTTTCAATGTCCGATATTTATCAATATAACGGCTCTTTTACAATTACAGATGTTACTGCTAATGACTCTACTGTTACAATTCTTGAAATTTAAACAATTTCTTTTTACTGCTTATTTTTTTGTACCTCTTAGTTTGTTTAGCATGAATGATCAATTTTAAATTTTTCTTTCTTGCATTTTTCATTTCAAAAAAATTAAATTTTTAAATCAAAAATAAGAAAATTATTTAGTTTTTTTACCATCGTTTAATTTTTCCTACAAATTTAAAGATCTATGCCGCGTACCTATAGTTTTATGCCAAAAATTTTTTTCCAAATTAGCTAATTTTTGGTATACAGGAGTAATTTTAGGCGATGAAGCGATTGCGAGCATTCCCGAACCCTGAAAATGTTTTCCCGATCCTGATTCAGGGTATGGGTGGGTTTTTGAAGTGAAAAATTTCGAGCATTTTTAGGTTCCGGGAATGCTCGCAATCGGTTCCCCGCATAGAATTACTCCTATATACCAAAAATTTGCCAATTTGAAAAAAATTTTAGCATAAAATTATAGATACGCGGCATAGACCTTTAAGAACAGGATTTTTTCGTGCCAATTGTATGTATCTTATCTTCTTTTTTTCATAAGTTATAAAAAAATTGGACTCATTTAATTTTTTTGTTCATTGATTCTCGTGATGCTCAAGTTACAAAAAGTGACAAACATATTCACCGGAAATAAATATGCGAATTTGGAGCACGATATATTCGTAGTGAAAATCTGTCACCATGCGTAATTATATCAATCTCAAAATTCGCATATTTATTTCCGGGCACAAGGTTGTCACTTTTGGTAACTTGTGCATCACTAATTGAGTCAATTCAAATATTTGCTATAGTGTTGTGTCTAATTTAATCCACGTTAAATTATAATGGTTGATATTTTGTTCATCACTATTTTTTGTCTAATCTCACGCAGATCAACGAGCTGCGTGATCGATTATTTGGAGCTAGTTCACTATTTATGTCCCACTTATCATGATCCAAGAGTCAAAAAATTTTTCTCTTTAAAGTCAACTGAAAAACTTCTATTTAGGGGTTTTTTAGTCGAAGAGTGACGCTCCGGGGAACATTTTAAGCATTTTTTCTAGGTTTTCACGCAAAAATAACATCATCAACGTGTTCCTTGACTAAAAAACCCCTAAATAGAAGTTTTTCAGTTGATTTTTAAAAAATTTTTGACTTTTAGACCATGATAAGTGGGAAACAAATAGTGAACTAGCTCCGATTATTTTAATGTTTTTGTTTGTTTTTAGGCTATTTTACACTTGTTTTTTTTACTTATTTCGATTTTGTTATTCAAAAATTTTCTAACTTTTGGAAATTAATCATCAAAAATTCGTGTACAATACTTTTTTCATGCTGGTAAACTATTGTATTAATGCGTTCCGTAATTTTTGTCATTTTTTAAACTTAAATTGTCTATTTGTTAACCGTAATCAATAAAATGAAACAAAAGCAGAACATGCACTTCAATTTGGAATCAAATCATTTTAGACGACTTTTTTGGACTTTTTCCTTCTCTTCTCAAAATACTAATTATCAAGAAATGATCAACTCAAAGATCTATGCACGATTATTCCCCCTGTTCCAAGTACCCTTCCAATTTACTCAGAAGTGATCAAATACCTTCTACGAACAAAGAATTTGAACCGCGTGGTCGAAGACCAACATGGTAGAAGTTTTACTGAGATCAGTCAACTATGCAATAGAATCTCCAAGTTCGATGTCGGTGAAAATGGGAATTGGACTCTTCACAGCCAAAATGTTTTTAGTGGAAGTTTTTGGATTCCATGGACTAGAATTTCTCGACTGGGATACAGTCAAACATCGATTTAGTGATCCCTTGGGAAAAATAAATTTATAAAAAAAAAAATTTATACACATAATAAAAATAAGCATAAAAATAATCCGAACACTTCCTTATTATTTTTTACGAAAGATTCTAATCATCCAACCATCATAAAAATTCCAGCTACAAATCGGTGTGCCTTCAATTTCCATAACCCAGCCATCATCTCTATTGATTTTTCCGATATAACTTATAACCATATCTCGTAAGCGGGGCATCCAAGGTCCAGTATAATCTTCGCATTTGACTTTTTTCAATGACATCGTTATACCCATATTTTTCAAATTATCCATCCAATAATCCGACAATTCATATGAAGAATCCATTTTGATGCATTTGAAGAGTGTTTCTGGATATGAAATTTCTTTGAAGCGCTGAAAATGAGAAATAGAGTTTGAGTGATTCAGCAATGTGTTTATTGGGACGATTGAAAAAATCCAATTTTATCCATAATATCTTTTTTGTTGCAATTTAGTAAATTTATAATTTTGTTGATACTTTTGCACATGTGTTTGCCTGTGGGACAAAATGTGAAGCCATGCTATTTTTGTGGATTTTTCGCATGGAAACACCGTATATAGGGGTTTTTTTATGCGAAAAACACGAATCTGACGTTATTTTTGGTCGATCGAATTCAAAAACATGACTTTATGGGAGTTCATTAAATCGTGAAAAACGGGTTTTTTTTAATAAAATGGCAAAGTTTGTAACCAAATGAGCATTTTGGAAGCGGTTTTTTTGTCGCATTAGACAGATACAGAGTCGCTAAACAATTTCTGATCGTTTATTTTATTGTATTAGTCATATATAAAAAGTTACCCCTAAAATGGTCCATTTTTTTGAAAATGGACCATTTTAGGGGTTCTCACTAAAATGGCCATATCTCGAGAAAGGAAAATGGCTCCTTTAGGCTCTCCTGGGGATTAAAAGAGCATGTATAGACCTTCAAGGCAGCATAAGTGGTTTGTCCTGAAAGTGCTGCGAAATGCTGCGGATTTGGCATAAATGACAATTTAGCAATATCTTTATATGTTAACCAAAATGTGAAAAAAGACACTTTTCGCTTCAAAAAACCATTTTTCCTTGAGTCAGGGGCAGGAAAAGAGTTTTTATGCTTCAAAAACGTGTTCAATCGATTCCCCGCATAAAATTATCCCTAGAAAAGTGATTTCCAGATGAAAAATTCGAAAATGGCCATTTTCGCTTAAAAACCCAATTTCTCCCTGAATCAGGGTCAGGAAAGCGTTTTCAGGGTTCGGGAATGCGCGCAATCGATCCCCCGCATAAAATTACCCCTAAAGAAGTCACTTTTAGAAAAATAAATTTCCGGATCCCAAAAAATAAAAAAAGTGCATTTTCATCGGGCTTCACATTTTGTCGAAAACAAACACATGTGTTTTGGTACTAGTATACTAGGTATCTCACCCAAAAATTGTCATTTTATGAGATTTTTCAGCCTAAAAATTACCGTTTTAATCTGAAAATGCTCAGAAAATGGAATTTTTGATGAAAAAATGATGATCTTTGGCATAGAAATATAGGGAGTGGGAGCCTCCCATCCTGATATAGCCGCATGAGGCTCGAAAAATGAAAACGTACCGCATGCGCTTGCGGCACGTTAAAAAAATTTGTGACGTGAAGCGCGTCGACCAAAAAAAGGTCGTCAAACGTACCGCAACCGCTCTGAACAACCACCCCCTTATACACCTATGATCTTTGGTGAGAAAATGAAAATTGTTGGTATGAAAATTAGAAACAATCGGAATTCTATGTTTTTTTGTCCAAAATACCCTCAGAATAATTTTAAAAGTGGAAAATAACGACAGGAATCGATTTCTCGACCGCAATTTACCATAGGAAAGTACAGTTGGATTTTATTTTTGGTCCAGAGAAAAAAGATATAGGCTAAAAACGCTTTTTGACACAATTTGATCAGAAGCGCGCTTGGATCAGTGGCTAATCAACCAGACTTCCATTTTTACATCTCGGGTTCAATCCACGTCGGGTCAAAAATATCTTTGCATGGTTTTATTTTTATTTCATTTTTTCTTATTGTTATGAAAATTTTAATTAAACAAAATTTCATTTTCTCGTCATGTTAGCGGTCGTTCTCTTACATGCAAATCATTTTGCGCTTGGTTAATTTTCAAATGCAATCAAAATGTGCCAGCTGGATGCACTGGGTTAGTACAGCCCGAAGGTATGGGATTATTTTTGCAATGGAAAAAGTTCACACTTAAAATTAGTGATTATACATTTTTACATGAAATAACGGGTTTAATTTTAATTATATTAAAATATTCATAAAAATAAGAAAAAATGCAATAAAAATAAAACCATGCAAAAATATTTTTGACCCGACATGGATTGAACCCGAGATGTAAAAATGGAGTTCTGGTTGCTTAGCTACTTAGCCAAGCGCGCTTATGATCGTTTCAATAACCCAAAACATTGTTCAAATTCAATCATTTTGGTGTCATTTTATTCGTGTTGACGAGCTATAAAAAATGCCGCCTTTCTTTTTAAAAAATATAAAAATGCAAAAGTTAAAACCAATTGGACGTAAGCGGGATCGAACCTGCGACATTAAACTGCAATCGTGGAGTCCTATTTGGCTATGCAGACTTGTTCCCACCTCAATTGTTTATAACAGCCGTGAGGTGAGTCCCGTTCTAAAAAAATTTCAGAGAAAGTTGAGTTGAATAACATTTTGAATTTTATAATCACAGATTGTTCGTTTCAATAAACTGATTTTTATTGATTCAGGTAACATCAAATTTAAAAACGTTTTCTGAAACACTCATTTCCATTTCTGGAAATCTTCGTAACTCGGCTTTAAAATAATCCTACCTGCACAAGTTTTTCCATAAATTCGTTTGCTAACAAAAACCTCAAATACAACTCATTACGATTTCCAAAACTTTTTTGATCAGTAATAAAGTCTAGAATTTCAGTCGTCGTAAATTCTGATCTTAACTCATATTCTGGATTCGTCTGCCCAACTCCACTAATTGTAAGATTTAGCGAGCACATTGAGGGGAATCGAAGAATTTTGAGATTTTGGAGAAGGCATTTTGCTGCTCTAAAAAACTCATAAATTTTGTGAAATTCTTATAGGACCAATCCGNAGCGAGCACATTGAGGGGAATCGAAGAATTTTGAGATTTTGGAGAAGGCATTTTGCTGCTCTAAAAAACTCATAAATTTTGTGAAATTCTTATAGGACCAATCCGGTCGAAAAAAGTTGCCATTTTTGTATATATTCGGAAGGTTCATGAAAAATGGAGCATTTTGTTTTTACGGTAAATTCTGAATCGCTATCAGTTTCGAGATAATCGTGTGTGAAGTTGGCGAAATTTGAAATCTGTATATTACAACGAAAACATGTACCTGAATGTTTCTACAATAATTTGTAACTTGCATAAATTAAAAATAAAAACAAAAAATGCTCCATTTTTCGTAAACCTTCCGAATATCAACAAAAAGGACAACTTTTTTCCGCTAGGACTGATCCTTTAACTTACGGTGTAAATGTATTCACTGTCATTCCTAAATGCATTTCTTCTAGATCAAAAATCCGTCCAAATTCTCTTGTCAATAATTCTTCCTGACCAAAATGGATGAATAATTTTTTTGTTTTGATTTTTGCACCGCATTTAGAAATTATATCACGCAATGTCTACAAATTGAAAAAAAATTTTTTAATGAAAATTTACATAGTAATTTTTCATGTCAAAATTCACAAAGAAATCTTCTAGAACACAGANCAATGTCTACAAATTGAAAAAAAATTTTTTAATGAAAATTTACATAGTAATTTTTCATGTCAAAATTCACAAAGAAATCTTCTAGAACACAGATATGCAAATTTGAATTTATATCCAAAATCGGCTCTGCCATACCATTTCTCTTCGTTGACCATTTACCAATTTCAAAATCCCCGTGGCATTTGAGGTAGACTCGATTGCTTACAAGGTAAAGTGGTAAAACTTTTTTGCCATGCTCAATAATAGACTTCCATTGATAACAAACTTCACGGATTTTATTTAAATCTTTATATTCAAGACATTTAAAAATATCAAGAAAAATTTCTTTCGGGATAATAGTCAAGTTTGGTATCAAATTTTGTTGGAGTTTTTCTTGGTTTTCTTGTTCAGAAGATAGTTTCCGGTTTAAAATATAATTGAGAATATGCATTTTGTCAAATAAAAATCTTAAAAATTTTAAAATTAAACAATGTTTTCATTTTTTGATACAAGTTGAAAATAGGAAGAACATTTATCATTTGCAGCTTTTTTGCATTTGAAAAAATGACAAAAAAAGTCCAGTTGATTGAACAATAAAATAAAAAAA
>OZJO01009265.1:0-18272 GCA_900406225.1 Acrobeloides nanus
CTTGGTACTGGGTCAATCTCCAACCAGTGAACGAATCTAATGGGACCCCAAAAACAAAAGTTGCTCAACACTTTACGAACTATAATGTTATGCAAACAATAATTAAAAATTTGATCAAAAAAAGTTTGTCGGTCCCCGTTCGTACCAAAGCTCGATTCTTTCAGAGCCGGTGCTTTAAAAACTCACATCTAGTATCTTGTAAGGGTGTTGCATTTGGGCAATAAAATGTATACTAATGATGTTAACATGGTCTGGCATATTTATTGATTTACCCATAGCCCAGTTTTTATTGTGTATAGATGCAGTTTTAAGCCAGTCATACTCTAATTTTTTCCAATCGAAATCTTTTCTTGAAGCTTTTAAATGCGACATTTTCTTAGGATCATATTGCATAGCTTGATGAAAAAGTTGGAAGCCTCCAACTTTAGGATCGTTTTTAACTTCATTTTCTAGGAACTCTAACATTGTTAGATTGCTAAACTTATAAAGTTGATTTGAAAAATTATAATTTTTACCCTTGGGGAATCATAATTTCATCAGAATCTATACTTGCAACAAACTTCGTTTTTGCTCTCATAACACAATCATTTTGGTATACCCGGTCTCCTGTACGGAATATCCATGAATCTGGATTGAATCCGGTTTCACTTGATGTTGGTAAATTTTCTGCCGGTATTAGTTCAACGACGCCCTAAAAAATATAATGTTTAAAAATGTTAGCTATGGGCAGGGTTGGGAAATATAATTTTCAGGTTCCGGGGGAAATTGGATAAATCCGGATTCCCCGGATTTATATGGGGAATTCTGGGGGAAATCTTTTCCCCGGAATTACTTTGTTTGAAAATTTTTTTGCCCTCAAACTTACCCGATGGTGCAGTTACAAAGCAGCGGCTTCGTGGACAAAAGGTCGCGGGTTCGAATCCCACGAAGAGCGAATTTGGTTCTAAATTGGCCAATTTGGAACCAAATTGGCTCCAAGCGGGATTCGAACCTGCGACCTTGTGTCCATGAAGCTTCTGCTTTGTCACTGCACCACAGAGGCAAGTGAGCGGATTATTTTGGAAAAAATTTTCCGGCGAAAATTTGGTCGAGAAATCTCAAGGTTCCTGTTTTTGGGCCACCCTATATAAGATTTTTATTCAATTACTTATTCCTAACTTACCATCTTTTCATATGCTTTTAGCACTTCATAAACTTCTCTAGAAATCATTTGAAAATATATATAAAATTTTGAAGCCCCTTGAGCTCGCCATATTTCTATCCATTCAACAAGTTTAGGAAAATCGATATACCAAAATAATGCTGTAGTACATACAGACAGACCAGATTCCCTAGGTGGTACTCTATGAATTTTTAGGATTTTTACTTTTCTATCCTTATATGAAAATATAGCCTAAAATTAATAGATAAAACTTTCTACAGGGTGTTTCAGCGAATTAGGGAGATTGAAAAATTCAATATCTTTCGATAAAAAAGAGACTTTTTAATGCTGATTTTTGCAAAATGCTTAGAAACCGTGGGGTTTTCATGACAATTCAAACAAATTTAACAATTTGATTTACGGCAAAAACATTTGGTAACAGGTGGGATTCGAACTTGCCGTTCATAGTCAACAACTGTGAACACTACCACTTAACCATGGTGACATGCTGCCAAAAAATAATAACTATGGTTTAAAATTGATAGAATATAATGTAAAAAAGTTTTCCCAAACAGCTTGTCACCATGGCTGAGTGGTAGTATTCAGGGTTTTTGACTATGAACCTGCAAGTTCGAATCCAACCGGAGACCAAATTTTTTTGCCGTATAATCTAATTTTTTTTTGTTGAATGGGCATGAAAACCCCGCGGTTTCAAAGCATTAAAAAATCTCTTTTTTATCAAAAGATATTGAATTTTTAAATCTCGCTAATTCGCTAAAACACCCTGTACCACACATATGTACTACACAAAATTTTTGTATTCTTACACTTTCTCCAAGCGTGTTTACATCTTCATCCGGTATCTCCACATCAATAAAATATGGCCCCCATAAACATCCAGGTGTAAAGCCGCTCATGCATGTAACATCCATTGGATATATTCTACCAATATAATTTTTCATGTTGGTACTAGTCAAAATAAAGGGAGCAAAAGTGTAATTTTCTCTATCATGACAGTTAGCAAATATTGTCATACGGATCATCCATTGCCCTTCGGGTCTTTTCTCAGTAGTTGGTTTTATTAGATAGGCATGATAGACAAATATGGTATCATTATTAATGGGATTTTGTTTAACTAAAGTGACACTTTTATAAAAAACGATTTTAAGAGGCAATATCTCGAAATATCGCAGATAGCTCCTGAGGGGGTGGTGGTACACCAAAAAGTGTTGCTAGAAACTTGAAGTCTAGGTTATTTTTATGTACCTAGTGAGTGATTAACAAAAACATATAAGTTAGGTCCTTGTTTCTGTTAAAAACCGGATTTTCTGATGAAAGTGGTTCCCCTTCCCCTTTAAAGGAATAAATTCATAATGAGATGTCAAAAATTCGCTTTTTTCAAAAGCGCAAGTAGTGACAATTTTTGCTAAGGGTGCGCGCTATCAGTCGTGCCGCGAGTTGTGCCGCTCTTTTACAACGCGGCACAACTCGCGGCACGACCGGAACAACGCACGGCACAACTGCTAAAGATGCCAACACTGCTAACGTTGTGCCGGCACAACTGCTAGCGTTGTTCCGTAGTACAACGACACAACTGCTAACGCCGATGCTAGCGTCGTGCCGCGCGCGGCACAACTGATAGCGCGCGCCCTAATGAATATAAAAATACTTACATATTTGTAAATTAAATTCACCTGTATTTTTATTTTGAATTAAAACCTCACTATTGTCAATTGCTCGAATCTTTTCATTCATTAACTCATCCTTAAGATAGTTATCATAGCAAAGATATATTATAACACCTAGTAGAATCAAATAAATTATCCAATGGGGCGTAGGTTTCATTTTATAAAATGCAAAATTATTCGAATTCAAAAGGTTTATTCAAGTTGAGAATAAACCTTTTTTGAAGAGGTTTATTCTTAATTATTTGGGCACTAGGACCCTCGTTACGGTTACGGGCTCTCGTTACCGATCACGACCTCTCATTACGGGCCTCTCGTTACAGAAACGCTAAAAATTCAATTTTTTCATACACAAAAATTGAAAAAAGTTGTTTATGATGTCCCCCTCCCCCATTTTTGAAATCCTGGCACACCCCTGACAGGTTGTAACAAGCGATTTCTGTAATGAGAGACCCGTAACGAGAGGCCGTAACGAACGGTCGTGAATTCGCGTCTTAACGAGAGTCCTAGTGCCATTATTTGTGACAAAAGGGTCTCCTATGAAACCAACTAATTGGGACAATTAATTGTTAAGCTGCCTGAAACGAATGCCTGATCTTCAAGTTTAAGAAAATTCGAATTTTTTTTCAACTTTCAATTCAATTTTAATTTTCAAATTCAGTCCATTTTTTCAATCCTTATTTTGTCTAGATGTTTTTTGAGCATTTACTAAAATTCCTCAATTTTAAGTTTACAATAGACGCACCTATATGAAAGATTAGATTATTCGAATATTCAAAGGCTTCAAACAGGCCGTTTGTAAGCCATTCAGAGAGGCTAGTGAGAAAAAATTTACATTTTCTGTCAATAATTGGGCTACATCATCGGTGATCTATCATCTTCACGCGAAGCATAAAGGATCTGAATTCGAACAACTTTATACGGAACTGGAAAACAAGAGAAAGTTATCGGCTGAAAAGAACCAAATGGTGAAATTTGTTGTTGTGAAGGGCCATGGCAGTTAATACTATCCACTACACCATAATCACTAATTTCAAACGATATTATTTTTTCTTATATCCTAGCGCTACAAAAATTACTCAAAAATGACAAGGAGTTGTATAAAAATTTTTTTAATTTAGAGGAATAGTTTTTTCTAATTAGGGGCCAATCCCTATTATTTTCATATAAAAATTTTTTTAAATCGCAATTTTAAAATAAACACTTCGGAACCATTCCTTGTTAGTTTTTAGCTGCCAATAAACTGATCTTCGAATAACTTAATGACTGAATGACTACTGTAATCAACCAAGAGAATTACTCGAAATTGACGCGATAGATGATTGAAAGTCAAATGAGAAAGAATTTACGATTCCATCTGCTATTTCTCAACGCTTTCTGGCTCCTCCATCTACCACAATTTCGAGTGAAAGTGCCTTCTCAACAGTCCGAAATTTATTCACTTTTAATCGTCTTCGTCTCAAACCTGAGAAAGCCGAACAAGTAATTTTCCTTACTCGAGCTCTGCCATTAATCTAATATAAATATTGAAATTTGATTTCTTACTTGTTAAATGATTATTTGGTTTTCTCGCAGTAAAATTTTGATTAAAGTTAGAATAAAACTACAGAAAAGGGCACAGTTCCCTATAATATTTTGCCAAATAATAACAAATAATCCCAAATAATTTGGACCAGTTATTTGTGACAAAAGGATCATTTATGAAACTAAATAACAGATAATTCCCAAATAATTGGAACAATTATTTGGAGATAAAGGTTTTCCGACACCTAGGTGAAAATGTTTTGCTAATTCCCAAATAATTGGAACAATTATTAAAGAAGTGCTCTGGTATACAATTAGTTTTAGTACTATCCCTTCTTGTGCCTTTTACAATGTGTAATCTAACGTATAGAAAAGATCTTTAAAAATCCCTATTTTAAATTTGTATTTTAAATGAATGGCTTAAAGTTTATGGGAAGAAAACCATGTCGTTTTATTTTGATTAATGATATGGTTTTCTTCCCATAGATTTTTAAAGCAAATGTTATTATAATAATCCTAAAGTATACTATAAATTTATCATCGGTAATACAGAAAATTCCGGGAAACTTTTTCTCTTCAAGTGCATCTTTATATTTCTCTCTAGAGGAAAAAACTAAAGAGGTCACCAAGGTTTTTTGTTGTTACACATTCAACAAACATGCGGATAAGTCTTTTCTTGACAAATGCATGTTGTGAGTCTTTCTTTTGACGTTCTTTAAAAGAAACAGAATCCTCGGCAACGGTCACCGGGTGGAGGCTTCGATGAATAGAAATTGAAGAAATCGGGCCGTTAATGCCTTCTTCAAGCTGCATTATTGGATGGACATAAATTTGTGTATAGGTAGGGACCGCCAGGGCCTTTCCACCGTTTTCTTAAGAAATGGACGTGCTCGGTCGATTTTTGAATTTTGACTTATGATAGATTTTGATCTATATTCTCAAATGTCATCAATATTTTTGATCGAATCAATCGCTTTAATGGCTTTTTAGTTCGATCTTTATGATACACTCAAAAATGGCTGATTTGCAAAAAAGCGCATATTTCGTGTTGAAAAGAGCTTTTTTGATGCTATTTTTTGTTAGTATTATTTAAATTTTTTGCTTATTCGTATAATATAGTTTTTATTATTGGTTGAAATCGGATAAAGCTCAAGAAAATTGATTTTTTTCAAAAAATGGCGAAATGGCTTACTTATTAAAAACAGCCATAACTCCTGTATCTTTCACATTAAATTTGGCTAAAAGCACCAGTTTTTAGAGGCAATTTAGCGCTATATTTTACAGCAAAATCTGGTCGCCAACTCCATCGCGCCACCCTGATCTTTGTCCAATAACCACCTTAAAAACGGGGATGAAAAGAAGGACTATTCTCAAAAAAATTTTTTGCCAAAACAGCCTATATAGGGGTAAAATCATGCGAAAAATCGATTGCGCGCATTCCCGAAGCGTGAAAATGCTTCTTTGACCCTTATTCAGGGAAAATACTCTTTTTTACTTTATGCAAAAATTTATCTTTGTGTAAAAACATTCTTTGCTATAGGAAGCTCTAAAATGAAACAATCATTCGTATTAGCGGCACTTTTGCTAATATTATGCCTCTTGTATTATACTATGAGCTTTAAAATGCAATTTTACATCAAGGTAAGTTTTATTTACAGTTTGTATAAAAACCGGAATTTGGGCGACTTTTTCATGTTTTTCGACCCGAAATTGTTTTTCAAAAATGACACTATTAAGGCTAATTTTACGCGAAGAATCGATTGCGCACATTTTCAAAGATTGAAAACGCTTCGCTGATTCAGGAGTGTGTATATTGATCGAAATTTGATAAAATCTCATATTTAGACAGGAAATGTGAGGCTTTCATGAAGTTTTAAGAGACGGTATCTCAAAAACTGAACATCCCGCGGCACTAAGAACACTGAGTATGGAATGTGAAAAATGGACAAAAAGAAACACATTGGTGCATTTGAAGTGGTATGAAACCTTAAAAAAGGTCCATTTGGGTTGGCATCACTTGCGCACACACATTTGCACATGGACATTTGCGCATATACACCTGCGCAGCGATATTTGTGCATGCACAAGGACTTTTGCGGATTTATTTGGTAGTTTTAAAATGTTACATGCACAAATGTCGCTGCGCACGCGCAAATGACGCTGGGAAATGTCCATGTGCAAATGTGTGTGAGTAAGTGACCCGTCCATTTTGACCCTTATGAATGTTGGGCATTTTTGACGATTTTTACTCTTTAGTATTTTGAGCATATCTCTTGAAGGGTAAATCCATTTTCAATGATCTTAGTGTCGTTGGAAAGCTGGGAACGCAGGCTACAACTTTCTTATGGGTATGTAAATCATCTTTTAAATTTTTTAAGACTTCGCCTACACAAAGTTCATTAAAATTAACAACTACTTTAGCACCAGTGACAAAACCGGTATGCAATCTTATTTATAAAGAGTATATCACAGAACTTTAGGAACCTAATGATTATTTCTATCCTNTCCTCAAGGTCAGGACAATACTATACCTGTAAATTATACGACTTTACTAAAAGAACTTCCCAAATTTGGTTGTAAAAATCTCACAAATTTATTGGTTGCGATTAGAACGAGTCCAACCGAGTTTATTGAGAGAGATTGGGTTAGAAACAATTGGGGAAATTTTCGGAATCCTGACACACCAGTGATATTTTTGTTGGGAAATAGTAGGGTAAGTAAAAATTTTCGGGGGCCATTTTTACAAGGGTGCACAGTTGGAGGGTTCGAAAAAAATTTTTCTCGGATTTTTTCGAAACCAGGCTAGAAATTTCTCCATATTGAAATACATCGGCCAGGTTGAAATTTTTGACCATAAAAAATTATCTAGGATGTTCTAGGCAGTTTAGAAAAATCAAAAATTCAACGTAAAATCAGGTTTTTGAGATTCGAAGAAAGTTTTGAATTTTTTAGAAGCCGAATTTTGACTCGAAATGACTTTTAAAAATTTTCTTATGCGTTAATCCCACTAAATAAATTCAACTTGGAAACCACTCAAACCGTTTAACACTATGCCCTTTTAGTTCGAGTGTTCTAGAAAGCGTCTCTTAACATTTTTATAGAATGAAACTATAAACCTTCAAATAAATGAGGAGCAAAAGAAGTATGGCGATCTTTTACTATTGAATTATGACGACCATTACCGAAATCTTTCTCTAAAAAATTTAGCATTATTTAAATATTTTGATGAATTTTGTCCGAATGCGAACTGTTTAGCTAAACCTGATGTTGATGCAGTCGTAAACATACTAGGAATCGAGAAAATGTGCAACCTATCTTCAAGTATTCCGAAAATCATAAATATAAAAAACCTATTCCTGTGTATGTACGTACGTCCGTCAGGAATCACGAGATCTCAGGAACGGTAAATCGGATTGATGGGCGGTCTTTTTTAATAAGTAGTAGGTCATGGAGTGACAAAGTGTGACCAAAAATGGGGTCAGTGAAAAACATAAAAAAAGGAATCAACTAAAGGGTCATCCACGATTTTTTACGTCTGAATTCAAAATGATCCTCTAAAAATCTCGGACAGGATCGGACCAATTTTTAGAGCCCTAAAAATCCGCGGCCCCGGCTCATGACACCCCTGGATGCAATATATGGACCGGCAGTCCATATGAAACATTGCTGTAAATGACCCCCCATTTAGGCTTAGGCGCACTAGTAAACTTTGAAATTATTTATCATCCATTCAGCTACTGAGAAGCTTATAAGAGGTTATGTATTAAGTGGAATAGGAATAGATCGACAACCTGGTAATAGATGGTACGTACCTCGTTATGTTTATCCCAAAGAGACATATGACGCCTACACTGTCGGTAAAAGTTCTAGTAACTCTATAGAAATCATTTTTGGATATATTTAGGTTGGGGTTTTCTCATAACCGGTAAAAATACTGTTAAAGACTTTATTAATGCGATATTAAACAAAACTCCTCTGATGATATCGGAAAATTATCGTCGAATTCCCGATGATGCCATATTTTTTGGTGATATTAGAACTTTAGCGAACATTACGATCCAAAGTAGTGGAGGTTTTGGTACAAGGGTAAATAAAGTTTTAACACGTGAGAGCGACGGCTTCAAATTTTGTTAGCAAATGAAAGTTGGTATGCCATTTGTACAGGGCGACACAGCAGGTTGCATTTTACCTAAATTACAAAATGTAAAAAGAATTATCGAAATCGGATTAGTCTCCGAAGAGCTGAAGATTTTTGAAGTTGAATATCGTAGATTCGAGTTTTTCAACAACGTAAACTTGGAAGTTAAAGTTTTCGGTCAAAAGAAAGGTTTCAGAAAAAATCGCTTACTACAAAATTAGTATTTTGTTTGGGGAATAAAATGCAAAAAGAATTTCCGGATTTCGATTTACCAGTGAGAAGTTAGAGATTTTTGAAGTTGAACCTACAAACCGGCAACATTTCTCGATCCACTTGTGCCACCGTGCCATGCCACTCGACTATGAAGCTCGATTTCGCTGGGAAATTTTGTTTACAGCTTTTACAATTTTTTATGATTTTCTAAATAAAAATTTTGACCCTGATGTGATCGAACCGCGCCAATAACATGAATGGCTAGCGTCCTAGCCATTAGACCATGAGTGTCTAGCTTTTTGAATCTTGTCATGAAACAGAGTTTTTAGAACTTTAGACAATTTTGGGGTGGCGTTCAAAATCATTGTGGAATGATATTGATTGACTAAAACATAAGAGCCCATCTTATGACTTTTCGACTTGTTAAATTTCTTTACTGGATGATAGGGTGATCTGAGAACACCCAATGCGAAACACAATTGAGATCACTGATCTTCCCAAATTGGGTGTATAAGATTTGATAACCGTTTGTTCACGTGGGTTTTTGATGCCCTTTTAAATAGCTTTGCTTTACTTATCTGAACATAATAGACTAATTAAAAATAGTCTCGAATGATTGATTTACTTCCTACTAATGGAAGTTTTACTTCCTTCTAATGGAAGTAAATTTTATTGATAATTAAAATTTTATTGATGTCTCGAGATCCGTAAGATAATTTTTATTGTTCAAATGTTCTTTAAACAAATTCTGAGACTAGTTTCCAATAGCGACTGCAAATGACAGGGAGTCTGGGTCCGAAAATTTTTTCAGATTTTAATCGGAAAAACGTCGTTTACCCCATAGTTCTATGTGGAAAATCGATTGAGCGCATTCCTGAGACATGAAAATGCTTCTTTTACCCAGATTTAGGGTCGGGAAGTTGGTGTATATTGAGGCAAAAATCGAAAAAAATCAACTTTTTACAGGAAAACCGACTTTCCATAAGGTTTTTCTAGGCGAAGAATCTGTATTTATTTGGTATTCTTTGGAAGCTTCGGGAGTTGTGAGTTGGTTCGACTCTCGAATCCAAGTAGAGAAGAGGCCGGCTTCTAAAAAATTTTATTAGAGCCTGAAGTAAAACACGAAACGTGAGATAAGAGAGCTATCGGAGCCCTAATCGGAGAGAACCTGCCAGTAGCACTGCTTCCAGGCACAATGAGCTCTAAGCCGATGATACGCTCTTCTTCAACTTCGGAGATTGTGAAATCTGATACAAGCGGCAGTATCACTTTTCGTACAATTGTTTTCGTACGGTACTTTTCGTACAATTAGTTTTCGTACGAACTTTTCGTACAGGTACTTTTTATACAAATACAAAGGGGGGGGACAAAATTACTCGCCAAGGGGGCGAAAAGTCCTCGCATAAATTGCTCCTTAGGCGGGGACTTTTCGCCCCCTTGGCGAGTAATTTTGTCCCCCCCCCTTTGTATTTGTATAAAAAGTACCTGTACGAAAAGTCCGTACGAAAAATAATTGTACGAAAAGTACCGTACGAAAACAATTGTACGAAAAGTGGTACTGCCATATAAGCTCTCGATAAGAAGCTCCACCTTCCATGATAACTCGAAAACATCCTCGATCCCGAATCAAAGCATAAACGCGGCGGGAAGATCCCTTGATCTATCCGCTCCAGTGCAAGTCCAGCGCATCAGCACAAATTATAATGCAACACAAACGGTTACAAACTACACAGTCGCTAAGTCTAGATAAGTATAATGTCACCTTCCTTTTGGCGTAATTAAGTTAAAGTAGATGTTATTTGTATGAGGATTGATTACCATTGATGCCTCATTGTCTCCCGGTTCTGTTAGAGAACCGGGAGACCGAGCGCCTTCGGCACTTAAGAGATCGTTTCAAAATTTTTTTTGCGTTTTTCGGTTCAATTTTTTTCGAATTTTTTCAACATTTTTCGAATTTTTTCAATTTTTTAAAAACATTTCTCCAATTTTTTTCTCTGCCATTTGCGGTCGCTATCCGAAACTAGTATCCAAATTCTTAATTTCTGGATGTTTGATCAAGATGTCGGGAACACAATTTTTTTCAAAGCAAAAAGTCGGTAGCCCAACTTTGATGTTGGGTTACTGATAAGGAAGTGCATAATAGAACACACAGAAGTAAACAAAATATGAAAGATTTTTTCAAACGGTCAAAGTTTCGTTGATCACATATTAGAATTATACAAGGTGGCCCATAAAAAAGTGGCTTTTTGCGATTTTTTGGGATCCAGTTTATACAGTTTTTTCATAACAGAAATTTTTTCGCAAAAAGTGATGTTCTACAAGGTTGTCCGTCGTGATCTCAGAAACAACTTTGTAGAACATCACTTTTTGTGAAAAAATTTCTGTTATGAAGAAAATCCTTATGAATCAGGACCCAAAAAATCACAAAAAGCCACTTTTTATTGGGCCACCCTGTATAATTTTTTATAATAAAAATTCAAGGACTATAAAATTGTTGATTCAAACAAAATTTTAATGATGCAAGTATATAAGGTAAGACTCTGGACCTCTGAATTTTGATCCTGCAGAGTCTGAGGCTCTAGCAAAACGCAAAAATTTCTTCGTTGTCTGGCTTTCTGTTTAACTTATCAAAGAGAAAAAACTTAGTGAAAAGACCCTTTTGCTGAATCCAAATCAGCAAAAGGGTCTTTTCACTAATTTGTTTTGATAAGTTCGACAGAAAGCCAGACAACGAAGAAATTTTAGTGTTTTCAATTTGGCATTTCCAATTTTGCTTTTTCATCGTTTCCAATTTTGCTAGAGCGAGCCTACTAATTGCGTTCCGAAATTCTGCATTACTAATAGCGTTCTGAAACATCACTAATTGCGTGCCGAAACCATCTCTAATAAGCACTTCCGACATCGGAACGAAATCGAAATTCGAGTTCCGATTTCGGAACCATTGTTTCAATGCTCAATGTTTCATGATCTTTCTGAATATAGCATTTTTTCATATGATTGTATCTGAATGGCTGGTCCTTTAAAGGACCAGTCGAGTAAGTTACAATCATATGAAAAAATGATATATTCGGAAAGATCATGAAAAATGGAGCATTTTTTGTTTTTATGGCATCTTCTGAATCGTTGTAGTTTTCGAGATAATTGCGCTTGAAATTTTGAATTCACGTACAAGCTTGTCGTTGTAATACACAAACTTTTTTGAATTTTAAATCGATTTTTTAAATTTTCATAAAATGGACATTGTAGCAATTTTTTATAGCTAAATGAGACGAACAAAATGACACCAGAATTATCCAATTTGAACATTATTTTGGGCTATTGAAACGAAAACATGAATCAGAATTTTCGTTTCAATAACCCAAAACAATGTTCAAATTGGATAATTTTGGTGTCATTTTGTTCGTCTCATTTAGCTATAAAAAATTGCTACAATGTTCATTTTATGAAAATTTAAAAAATCGATTTAAAATTCAAAAAAGTTTGTGTATTACAACGACAAGCTTGTACATGAATTCAAAATTTCAATCGCAATTATCTCGAAAACTACAACGATTCAGAAGATGCCATAAAAACAAAAAATGCTCCATTTTTCATGATCTTTCCGAATATATCATTTTTTCATATGATTGTAACTAACTCGATTGGTCCTTTAAAATGTGTAAAACCCTTGGGATCGAAACATGATTCGAACCTACGACCAGTTGTGAGAAAAGTAAGAACACTCCATGTTGCCATGATTTTGCTATATTTCAGAAAACTTGTGCAAAATGTGCGTCGTGAACTGATTCACAAAAACTACAAAATTGGTACATTGTGCCCTAATCCGAGCTTGTTCATCTTTTAGACGTGTCCTTCACAAAGTTCAAAATTACAAATTCATAGACGCTTAGTTGATATCACAGAGGTTCATACTAGAAACACTTCTAGAAAAAATCAATTCAAATTTCTAACCAAAATCTCAGTCGCAATTTTAGTGTCTCCTGTTTCAGTACTCTTTTCTAGGGCAATGTCTGATTTTCGTGTGTTTTGTGATCAAATGGTCAATTAGCTAGACTAACACAAAATGGAATACTACCGAAAAGAGTTCCTTGTTTTGTCTGGAAAGTGCTGATATAAATTGAATTATTCTATAGATAATTTCATTAATAGCAGACTAAATGGGTTGATCGAAAAGTTCTGCGTCTTTTCACGTGATTTTTGGGCCGAAAATTTTTTTCTAAAAAGGACCCATACAGGGGTAACTTTGTGCGGAGAAATCGATTGCGCGCATTCCTGAAGCGTGAAAATGCTTTTTTGATCCTGATTCAGGGCAAACGGTGTATTTATTAAAATTTGTTGAATTTTCGCCGGAAAATCACTGTATAGAGGCGCACAATCGATTCCCTTGCGGACTCAAAAGTGGATATGTCTTGTTCACTCAGTTCACCCCATCTAAGCACCCTATACAGCTAGTTTTCCGGCGAAAATTCGAATTTTTTACATTTTCGCGTCAATAAAAAGTCGCAGAACTTTTCGATCAACCCACCACTATTTATAGCCTACAAGGTCTACAAGTAAATTCTACTACAGTCTTTTACGATTTGCAAAAAATTTAAATAGCCTAGTTGATATTTGTACCCTACCTGACATTCGTATTCATCGAAGCATGTTTCTGGATATGAAAGAAATGTCACATGATTCAACAGTTGGAACAGAGCCACTTAAATTTTCAACAACTTTCAAAAGTTGCGAGAGCACTAGGTAAAATTTTTGACATAAAATTGAAATTTTAAACAATATTTTAGAACTTATGGTGTTACAATAAAAGAGATTGTTACTGAAGTAAGTATTTTTTTTATACCTTGCGCCGCTAGGAAAAATTTGGGGCTTAACTTGAAAAAATCTAGCTAGAAAGACTTTTTCCCAACTTTTCGCAGTGCCAAAACCTATGTAACTTAATTCTTTTTGTCTTTAGAATTGCAGTAAATTCCGGGTTTTTCTCTACCGCTTGGATAAACCAAATCGTGTTTATGCCTGTACTTGCTTCCCTTATGCTAACACGTTCAATTTGTATAATTTACGTAAAAGAAAGGTCAATACTAATAACGTCTATTGGCCAGAATTCTTTAAAGATGCATTCATCGAGCGTTCTTATGATGAGATGACAATAGTTCTTCAAGATTTCTTTTATGATGCGAAGTAAGAGTTTATCTTATATACAGAGCATAGATGAATAGAGAGGGGTGTCGTAAAACTCTTCGCGACGCGGGGGGTCTAAAGAAATTTTTGCCTTTCGACGCCCCCCCCCCATTTTTTGGGGCCCTCGCGGAGCTTGGAGGGGGGTCGTAATTACGACTCCCTATTTAAGTATGATACAGGGTGTCCCAAAAAAGAGGTAATTTTGCAATGTTTTCAATTTTTTAATTTTCACGAAAATACATCAGAAATAGTCAAAGTTTCGATCAAAAATTGCGATTTTTTAAATAAAATGCAATTTTTTTAACCAAAAATTTACAAAAGTGCCCCCTCAATTTATACCTAGTACCGCCTCTGGGGAGGATGAGTAAGTACCAAAAATGGCACTAGGCCCCTCGTTACGACGCGAATTCACGGCCATTTGTTACGGCCTCTCGTTACAGAACCGATTAATTTTAACTTTAAAAATTAAATTTTTTCATAAAAAATTGAAAAAAGTTGTGTATGATTTCCCCCTCCCCCATTTTTGAAATCCTAGCACACCCCTGGCAGGCCGTAACAAGCGTATTCTGTAACGAGAGGCCGTGATGAGTGTGCTCAGTAACGAGAGCCCGTAATGATCGCCCGTAACCGTAACGAGGGGTCTAGTGCCCCAAAAGTACCAGTAAAAAAGTTTTTTTTTAAATCTCTTTTTAGGATGATTTTTAAAAAAGGCAACAAAAAAGTTCAATTGGTGTTCCACAAAGTCAACAAGAAACAGTTATCTTTCGAAACATTTGCTGTTGTAAATGAGTTAAAAGTACGACTTTTTTTATAATTATTGCTTTTTACATTTTTTATACAGGGTGCCCCAAAAAAGACAATTTTTCGATTTTTTCAAAATTTTTAATTTTCACCAAAATAACCCTATAGTGGGTTTTCCTATGTGAGAAATCGATTGCACGCATTACCGGATCTTGAAAACGCTTCCCTAACCCTGATTCAGGGATGAAATGTGTATATTGAAGAGAAAATATGTTAATACAGGGTTAAAGAAGCGTTTTCAAGGTTCGGCAATGCGCGCAATCGATTTCTCGCATAGAAAAACCCACTATAAGGTTATTTTGGTGAAAATTAAAAAACTTGAAAATTTTTGAAAAAATTGAAAAATTGCCATTTTTTGGACATTCTGTATTTATAGGAAAAGTTCGATTCTCTTGAACATGAACTCAAAGTGAAAATTGAAGTAAACAATTTATTTTTTTTTCAAAAATTATGCAAATTTTCAGGAAAACAAACAACTTAAAAATGAACTATCCACGCTAACAAATCATTTCATTGAAATAAATTCGACGACTTTAAACGCTATTGATTGAGAATGTAATCGACTAAACTCTATAACATGGCAAAATTCCAAAAATCCGGGCGTGATGGCCTAATGGCTAGGTGACCATTCACGTTATTGGTGCGGGTCCGATCCCAAAAGGGTCGAAAATTTTCTTTTAGCGAATCATGGGGGGGGGGGAGGTAAACCACCAAAAAGTTGATTACGTAATCTGGATGACCCCTAACTTAGGAAGGGTAAGCCCATAATTGCAAAAATGCCACTTTTTTGGGGCACCCTGTACAACTTTTTTTGAATCATTAAAATAAAAATTTTGACCCAGGTGGGATCGAACCCGCGTCGATAACATGAAAGACCAGCGTCCTAACCATTAGGCCATGCAAACTCCGATTTTTGTAATCTCGCCATGGTATAAAATTTATGTAGCATGAAAAATCTCAGGGTTGTTTTTATTTTGTATATTAAAATTTTTTATTTAATTTAAAGGGTGGGCCAAAAAAGTGAGACATTTTATGATTTTGAGGCAAAAGTTTTCAACAAAAAATTTTAATAGCCCTATAGGGGGTTTGTCTAAGTGAGAAATCGATTGCGCACTTTGCCAGATCCTGAAGACGTTTCCCTGGCTCGAAATTCGCCTGATGGTAAAAAAAGATAGATAATTTCATTAAAAATTGCAAAAATCCAATTTTTTGTGGAATTCAGGATCGGGAAGCATTTTCGGGATCTGGTATCTACACAATCGATTTCTCACTTAGAAAAACTCCTCTGGGGTTATTTTGAAAAAATTTTTTTTGAAAAATTTGGCCTAAAAAATCACAAAATGTCCCACTTTTTTGGCCTACCCTGTAATAAAATTTTAAAAATCTTGACAGTAAAAATTAAGATCGTATAAATTGTGCCAAAAAAGCTATCCCCTGCTCATTTTCTTGTACATTTCTCCAACATAGTCATCGTATTCGGACTATACTTCGTTTCCCGGGCAGCGTCATGAAAAGTTGGGCACTAATTTGGTTGATCGTTGGTTGCAGAGCCTAAACTTTTTATAGTTAAAAAAATTTGCTTCTTGGCACACATGCGCAAACACCCTGCCAAAATTTTGAGATTTTGCTCGCGTTATTTTTTTTCCCTATGTTTTTTCGAAAATTTTGGGCAAAATCATAAGGGGGAACAGTGGCGCAGGCGGGGGGGGGGGGGGGAGGGCAAGTGCCCCCCTAATGGGCCAAAATTTAAATAATCTGGAGCTACTACACAATAGGGGGAGGGCCACCCACGTGAAAACAATTTTGGATTCCCTGCATCGAAAAACCCATATAGAGTTGTTTAAGAAAATTTATGAAAAAAATTTTTCGGAAAAATAGCCCTGTCATTTGCGGCATTTTTTTGCGCACATGCCCGAAATTTTCTTGCGCGCGATCCCTACCAAGTTAGGGAGTGTTTTGGTGGGGTTTGCGCACATATACTGCTTGGGCATCTTCTTTGCCCATAAAATGGCAATAGGACGGAATGCATCGCACGGTTTTTATAGGACTGAGCGCACAATGAATGAGCGCACGAACTGAGCGCACATTTTTGAAGGAAAATGTGCGCTCAGTCCGTGCATTTAGTCCTTGTGCGCTCAGTTCTTGTGCGCCTAGTCCGTACGCTCGCACTTTGTGCGGTGCATTCCGTCCTATTGCCCATAAAATGGCATATTCTCTATGATCAAACAAAAAAGAAAGACAAACCTCAGTCGCTGCAATAATTTTGTCAATCTGACAGCATAATTGATGAGATGCTTTTCTTGCACATAATAATTGTGAAGTTCGTTAGAAATTTGGTCTGATATTTCTTCGGCTAGGCGGTGTGACATTTGCGGCTTCGCATTTGCGGCCCCGACATTTGCGGCCCGACATTTGCGGCATCGACATTTGCGGCCCGACATCGCGGCTGGACATTTGCGGCCCGACATTTGCGGCTTAACATTTGCGGCTTAACATTTGCGGCTCCGACATTTGCGGCCCGACATTTGCGGCCTAAAAATGGTTTTTTTAAAATTTATTTAAACAAATAATAAAAAAGGCGCCGGACCGTTTGCGGCTGGTCGTTTGCGTTTGTGACATTTGCGGCCGGATTTTTGCGTTTGTGACATTTGCGGCCGGACATATGCGGTTGTGTCTTTTGCAGTTGTGAAATTNTTAGTGAAAAGAAAAGTGAGGCAAGTCAGACTTGCACCAAAGGCTCGAGGCAAGTAAAACTTGCATCAAAGGCAAGTTTTCTGACAGCTCTGCCCAGCAGGACCCTAAAAGTCCTGCTGGAAAGGACCCAAAGGTTTTTTTGCAGGACCCCAAGGTTCTCAAAGATTTTTTTATTTTAGCATTCAAACCCGAATATGTCACATTTTTGGGTCCCAGATTTTGGACTCTGTTTGAAACCTAAAATATTTTTTCAACGAAAAACCGTCAAATTCGTGTTCCCCGCATAGAAAAGCCCCTTCCCCCAATTACCAAAAATCATCAAACTTACAAAATGAATCAACGGAGCTATCAGCCTTTCAACCGATCTGGTTTTTATCTCATCAATATTAACAGTATAATAAGCTTCATTCATGTTTAATAATTAGTTACTTATTACACCATAACCTATAATTATTATGTTATTTTTAAAAAGTGTCTATAAGGGCCGACACTAATTCGTTCGGAAATTTTTAACTTCACTAATTTATCACTAATAACATCACTAATTCCGTTCGGACGCGTTCGGACACATCACTAATAGGCGTTCGGACGCGTTCAGAAACGTTCTGAGCGCCTGAACGCATCCGAACGTTTCTGAACGCGTCTGAACGTTTCAGAACGCGTCCGAACGCCTATTAGTGATGTTTCCGAACGCAATTAGTGAAGTTATTAGTGAACTAAAGTCCGTTCGGGAGCCGTCCGAACGTATTAGTGGCGGCCCTAAATATAGAGATCGGCAAATGGAAATTTTGGAGCTGTACGGCCTGAAGGGGCGCACTTAACGTGACTTCAAAGGCCGAAGTAGAAAAACGTTAAAAATTTTTATAGAAACACACCCCCTAGGGGTAAAAATTGACGC
>OZJO01009268.1:0-15729 GCA_900406225.1 Acrobeloides nanus
TGATGTTTTTAGAAAAAAAATTTTTTGAAAAAATGCCCCCAAAATGACCATTTGTGCCACTTTTTTTGCACCACCCTATAATAGATTGCCTAGTTGTTCATTGCAAATTTTAAACGCGAATGTCTACAATTGCACTAGATTTTGTAAAATGCTCCATACATATTAAGTAGGGGGAGGGCATTGACCCTGGAGGGTGGGTGAATGGATAATTTTTATGATGTTTGTTGTTGGGTGGATGGATGAAATTATCTTCGTCTCCCCTTATGATTTTTTTCACAAAATTTTAAAAATTCCTGATGAGTGGGTGATGGGAGAGGGACTGTCTCTCCTCTGAATATGTATGAAATGCTCTAAAGTGATTTTTTGGACACCTCAAAAATCACTCTAACTCAAAAACTAATTGGTTTTGTCAAGGGCTTTTTCCAAGAATAAATTGAATATATGGTGTGCAAATGAACTTATGCCCCATAGTTATATGAAAAAACTTGTTGAATAATTCTCTGAAATTCATCTGGGGGTAATTTTATGCCGGAAATCGATTGAGCGCATTTTCGAAAAATGTTAACTGACCCAGGCAATTTTCGCACCAAAACATCACAACCTTCCATGATTATGATTTTCTGATTTAGGGTAGATGTGGGTTTATTGCAACGAAACTTGCGCAAATTAGAGCCAGGGAATAGTTTTCATTCTTGCAATCGATTCCTCGCATAAAATTACCCCTAGACTGATGATTTTCAGATAAATATTCGTCAATTTTTTTTCATAAATATGAAGCGCAATTTCATTTGACATACCCTGTATAATTATCAGCTTTCTAACGACACCAAAACCATTTGACAGCAATTTCAATTGACTAGCGCCCGTCTAAGCCTAAGTTGGGTGCGCCATATTACAATAAGCCTCTCATATGGACCGCCCGATAGAGTATAATTATTTGAAATGAGAGGCTTGGCGCGAAATCGTGTGTATTGAAACGATTGAACCGGGTGTTCTACCAATCGTTTCACTACACACGATTTTATTGCAAGATCAGGAAAATTTGCATGTGGGGGGGGGTCACTATTGAGAGGTTTGATTGTGTACTACTATTGAAAAAGTTAAAGGAGGGCTGACATTTATGGCCTAATCCAAAAAAAAATTTTTCTTAAAAGATCATTTTTAGGGGTAAAATAATGCAAGACATCGATTGCGCGCATCGCCGAAGCGTGAAAATGCTTCCCTGACCCTGATTCAGGGAAAAATTGTTTTTTGAAAATGCGAAAAATGAAAATTTTGACAATTTTCGTTTCAAAAACACAATTTTTTCCTGAATCAGGATCAAGGAAGCATTTTCACGCTTCGCGCAATCGATTTCTCGCATGATTTTATCCTTAAAAATGATCTTTTTAGAAAAATTTTTTCTTGGATTAGGCCATAAATGTCACCCCCTTTAAACGTTTTATAATAGATAAAATAAAGGTGAACATAAACTATTGTTTAACATATAAAAGTAAAAAAGATCTTTCTGATAACGCTAACAATCTCTTTCGCATTTAGAACATTTATTTATTCGCGGTGTTTCATGGACATTATTGAAATGAAAACAGGGGTTACAAGAAAGGCTAACTAAGGCAACTATATACAAAATCTCTAACAAAAAATTCTCACTAGACTTCTTATGCATCGAAAATTCGGCAAAATTTGAACCTGCATGCATAACCTAAAATCATTTTTCTTTTCAATAATGCTATCAACTTGATATACCTGTACTTCTCCTATCTCTTCCCATAGGATTTGGTTGTTTATCCAATGAATCTATTAGATCGGCTATCTCTCTTTCAGAATTGGACGTCGGTGCAAACACATAGCGTAAACCACCCTCGCGGTCGGTTGGTGGCCTCATCATTCGTAGAAAAGAAACAGAATATGGAAAACTCTGTAAAAAATGAGATAGGTCGATTACAGGATGAGCAAAAAAACCGTACTTTTTTGTGAAAAATTGATTTTTTTGTTTTTGTCTAGGGGGATAGTGCATAAATTTATGCAGAATCCTCACCTCCTAGGGGGTATAGCGAATAAGTGCCAAAAAATTTTTTGAACATTTTTCACCAAGTACGGTTTTTTGGCTCATCTTGTAGATTAGAAACTTGAAAACTTACTCTAACTTGTCTCAAAAATTGTGCATCTGATGGAGTAATGTGATGTGAAACATCTTCTTCAGCTAATCCTCTGCTGCAGAATAAAATTATTGAGAAAATACCAAAATAGAAAATAGGCTCCATTGATTGCATTTTCAGAGCTGTAACCCTTAATTTAAAAAATTAACTCAAAAGGTTAGGAAAAAAGTTGCCAAATTTTGTTGATTTTTCGGAAAGTTCACTCCAGCCTTTTTGAGTTTAGCTCATGTTTTCGTGACAATATTTAGACTTTTTCAAAAAAATTGGGCGTTCAAAAATGCCGTAAACTCTTATAATCGGACACTACAATTGATGAAAAGATCATCTGACATAACAATAAATGCAAAAAGAGTTCTGTTCGAACGAAGTGTCACTTTCAGCAAAAACCAGAATAGTATTAAGCCATTCTCGGAAAGATGGAGCTGCATTATATTTGCAAATTAAGATAATTTCTCATCATTTTTTGGTACTAGTTCGGAGCAGAGAACGCACATTTCGAAAATTTTTTTTTGTTGAAAATCACCATTTTAGGGGAGTAATTTGATGCACTCAATTCAAAAATCACACTCCCGATGGCTGAAAATGCTTTCTGTGCTCTAGAAAATAAGAACATCAAGTTCACAAAGTTTTGTAGAGATGTAGTTTCCCGCCAGTACGACCACGCAGGGATGCATAACAAAGTAAACCCGTATAAATATTTTAAAATGCATCCCTGCGTGATCATATCGGACGGAAACTATGCATCCTTGCGTAGTAGTATTGGACGGAAATTATGCATCCCTGCGTGGTCGTATTGGACCGAGACTATACATCCCTGCGTGATTGTATTAGGCGGAAATTATGCATCCCTGTGTGGTCGTATTGGTGGAAAACTAAGCATCCTTTCATAGTCGTATTGAACGGAAACTATGTATCCCTGTGTGGTCGTATAATTCATGGAAGGGGTGGGTGTCACAAAAATCACAATTTACCACTTTTTAGGAAGCGTTTTCACGTTTCGAAAACACGCGCAATCGATTTCTCGCATAGAAAAACCCCAAGATATCCTGTCAAAATCCGAATTTTTTTCATTTTTGCATCAATACTCTACCCTGAATCAGAGTCAAGGAAGCGTTTTTATCACTTCGGGAGTGCGCGCAATCGATTCCCCGCATCAAATTACCTCGGGTCATTTTTAGAAAAAATTTTCAGGTCCAAAATTCGTGAAAAAATCACGAAAATTTCACTTTTTTGGGACATCCTGTACAAACAAATCAATGGTTTTTTGCGACTTTTCGCTTCAATATACAGACCTTCCCTGAATCAGGGAAGCGTTTTTCGCTTTGAAAATGTAATAAGAGTATAGGTGAACCTACAAAGAATATTTGAATCACATTCAAGCATGCTATAACGAGGAAAGTCTTACCCACACGATGCCTAAAGGGCAAAAAATTTTTTTTGAATTTTGAAATTAATGCCTATTCAACTTTCAACGCATGAAACATAATCGCAAAGAGGAAGTTGGATTTTTATGCCGTTTCCACACGTATTTATATTCGTTTTTCGTTTGGTTTTAGAGCGTCACAGAACCTAAAAGTTTTGTTCATAACATCCACAAGTTCTATTCAAGTGAAGTTCTTCAAGCATGTCGAGAAAAACTTGCCATTTGCATCTGATAATACAATTCCCGTATCCATTCATCTTCCAAGTTGACATTACTCGCAAACGTTAATTAATGAGTTCGAAAGTCTTGACGAAAACATGCATATTTTTTTAGATCTATCTACGTTATTGGTTTTAAAAATGTACCATTCGAGAAAAAACTTGCCACCCACAACTGTTCATTTTGAGTTAAAAATTTTGTGCGTCATTCGAAATTCGGTAAATGGTTCGTCACTCGATATATGAAGAGAGCATTTTTCTTCATAAATGTACATCGGTAAAAGATCCTGGAGCTACTTACACAATAGGGGGTCTACCCACGTGAAAAAAGTTTCAAAATTTTTTCTGTAAATAGCCTCTCTAGGGGTAAAAATATGCAGGGAATCCGAATTTGATATTTTCGAAGCGAAAAACGCTTCCCTGATTCAGGGAAGGCCAGTGTATTGAAGTGAAAGGTCGCAAAAATCGCATTTTTGCGACTCAGGGAAGCATTTTTTCCTAAAAATGATTCTGTCAGAGTAATTTTATGCGGGGAATCGGCTGCGCGCATTCCCAAAGCATAAAAACTCTTTCTTGACCCTGATTCAGGGAATGGAGTTGGTGTATTGGCGCGAACATATGTGGGCAAGGGGGGACCGTCCCTCCCCCAATTCGTCGTATTGGGCTAAAAAATATGGACCCAATTTGTATTGTATGCGGCGAAAAATTTTTTTGAAGCTTGGGGCAGCTTTGGACCAATTCGTATTTTGGGGTCCAATACCCCCCCCCCCCTCGCCCTTGTATGGACGTGAAAATCGAAAATTTTTTTCGCCGAGAAACCATCTGAAAGTAATTTTATGCGGAAAATTGACTGCGCGCATTCTCTAAGCATGAAAAAATTATCTTGACCCTGATTCAGGGAATGGAGTTGGTGTATTAACGCGAAAAAGAGACGGTGAGACACTTGCGGGCGAAACGTTTGAAAAATTTGAATTTTTTGAAAAAATTTGTAAAAAATTATCGGCTTCCGCAAAATTCCCGTCCGCAAATGTCCCATCCGCAAGTGCCTCACCGCCAAAAAAGAAAATTTAAAAGTTTTCGATTTTCGCGTCAATACACCAATTCTGTTCCCTGAATCAGGGTCAAGATAATTTTTTAATACTTAGAAGATGTGCGCAATCGATTTCCCCGCATAAAATTACCCCTATATGGGTCTTTTTTAGAAAAAATTTTGAAGATATATAGTTTGATCGAAGTCTTCAATCTTTATATAAATTAATATATCATAGAATTTTTTCGTCGCGACGTAAGATCCGGCCTCAGGAATTGCATTGCAAAAAAATGGCTATTTGAATTGCTAATACTTTGTGAATTTTTTTAAGAAATTTTTTCTCTCTGAAAAATGAGATTTCTGCTATAGGGTTTTCCAGAAAAGCGATTTACATATTATTGGGTTGAGCAGAAAGTTCGCGGAAAAAATTTTTTGAACGCAAATTTATTACATTTTTCAATAAATAATAACAAGAAACAACTAATCAAAGTATTATCCGTCGACTTCGATCACTTCCTACCACTTTTTCGGCAATTTCATGATTCCACAACGGTAGAAATCGGCGTTCTTCGAATCAAAGAACTCTTTAAGAGATTCATGCATTCCAACGAATTTGTTCGTTGGAAAGTTCCATTCTAAAGCAAGTCATATATGAGTTATACACCAAAATGCTCGCAAGAAAACGCGCTTTCAAACGGCACAAAAATGATCAAAAATGGTAGTCAAATAACAATTTTACATTGAATTCGAAAATTTTTCCACGAACTTTCTGCTCAACCCAATAAAAAAAATTTATATAGACAACTTAAAATTGACTGTAAAAACAAAAAAAATTCATTTTTCATGAATTTTCGAAATGAAAAATATAAATTTTTGGAGCACAACAGGGAATGGGGGGGGGGGCACCCACGTGAGAATTTTTCGAAAATTTTTTTCTGGAAATGACCCCCCTATGAGACAAAACATGCGGAAATCCACATTTGACATTTTCAAAGCGAAAGAACGCTTCCTTGATTCAGGGAACGCCTGTGTATTGAAGCGAAAAGTCACAAAAATGCGATTTTTGCCTAAAAACGACCTAAAAATGTGCGGAGAATCCGAATTTGACATGTATAAAAATTCCTCGGATTCAAAACAAGCTGTATATCGACTCGAAAATAACATATTTTGGTCTAAAATGTCAAATTCGAATTCCCCGCACATTTTGCCCCAAAAGGAGTCGTTTTTAGGCAAAAATCGCATTTTTGCGACTTTTCGCTTCAATACACAATCGCCTTCCCTGAATCAGGGAAGTGTTTTTGCTGATTCTCACGACAATTCGTCGTTTTTAGGCAAAAATCGCATTTTTACAACTTTTCGCTTCAATACACAATCGCCTTGCCTGAATCAGGAAGTGTTTTTGCTGATTCTCACGACAATTCGTCGTTTTTAGGCAAAAATTCAAATTTTTGCAAATTTTCACTTCAATACACTGGCCTTCCCTGAATTAGGGAAGCGTTTTTCACTTCGAAAATGTCAAATTCGGATTCCCCGCATGTTTTACCCCCTAGGGAGGTCATTTCCAGAAAAAATTTTCACGTGGGGGCTACCCCTATTGTGTAGTAGCTCCAACTTTTTTCTGAATGGTCCAGTCCTTTATATTTTTCCTACATTTCAATCAGACTAGATCATTTGAAAAGGATCCTTGAGAATTAAAAAAATGTAGTTTGCACTCTTCTACTACACTACAGTTTATGCCTCGACTATAAAAGTTCTGCACTACAAGATTTGTCAATGACTCTCTTTTGAAAACCCATATTGGTGCATTCGAATTGAAATCATCTTGTATGAAGAATTTTTTTAAACTGTATCTAATTCTTTTTGACTTTCTAATACAAACATTTTAAATAAGAAAATTTGAAAGTGAATTTGAAACAATTCTCATGTCTAGTTTCCTGGTGCAGATTGTAGCCTCAAATATTCCTAACTGTTTTGGATATTTGTCGAGCACCCAAAGCTTTCCCGTAAGTTTATATTCATGAAGATGTGTTTTTTAGATTGATAATGAAGATCAGGGGCGTAGCTAGACTGCCACAAAATGTTTTTGCCCAAAAACTAAAACGGCTATAAATTTTTGAAAAAATTTTTGTCAATGGCCAAGTGGATAAAGAGGCCTCCCGTCCGATCTGGCAAGTTAAGCAACATTGGACCCGCATGTTTGATCCTACTTGAAAAATTTTAATCTCCAAAAAACTTTTTTTGATCACCAAGATTTTTCGAAGATCAAAAAGATCAAATTTTGATCATTTTTTACAAACAGCAAAATTTTTTGCTCCATTGTTTGTAAAAATTTTTTTTGAAAATCAAAAGTTTTACCCACCGGGGATCGAATCTGCGGGCCCAACGTTGCTTAACTTGCCAGATCGGACGATCAGCTCCTTGGACCACTTAGCCATCGCGTCAAAATTCGAATTGGTCTTGTTGCAATGGCTTCTTTACAAAAATTTGCATATTTAGAGTGATGCCTCGAACAGCTTTGGCGTTTTCTGCCTCACTTCACCTACAGATGGAAAACTATCAGTTGTTGTTCAAGTTTTTGGGACTCGACCACCGTTTGCCTTTATTCATCTGAATGCAGCATTTATGAAGCTACATGGAATACAAGAATCGGAACAAGTATATATGCCAATCTTCCATTTCCATGCATGAATATTTTCTAGGTTATGCTACACAATGTCAATAGTGTGAATTTCTGTGATTGTATTGAAATTATGCCAGCTTCCCTCGACGATTGGAATATTATTGTGAGTTCAATCTAGTGTTGCCCGAAGTGACTAGCTAGTGACAATACAATGTTTTTGTCACTGCCAAAAAAAAGGTGACAAACCAAAATTCAATTTTTGAGGCACAAAAAATTCTGACCCTCGATGAGGTGGTCCCCCACCACCTCCACCAAAAAACAACCTTTTTTTAGCTTGAGGTAGTCTTCTGCACCCAATTTTTATGGACCACTTCATATGTTCGGCGGGGGTCTATGTGTGATCACTCCTCAATTTTGGGCTCATGAGTGCGTGGTCCCCCTAAATTTTGGGTCCGTGCATGCGTGGGTCAGGAGGAGGGTCCCCCCCCCCTGCTGACCTATGATGACCAAGATTGTTCTTGTTACTACTTTGGGCATCACTAGTTCAATCTGCGTCGACGAATATTCGACTTTTGTTTAGCAATCAACGGCATTTGTTATTGAAGAAATTTTTTTGGATCAAATTCGAGTCGTTCAAAAAGGAATGCGCTTTGTTTTGAATGTGTTTGATAATTTATCTGTGAATTTTCAAGTCAGTAAGTATAGAAAACATTAAAAAATTCTTTTAGCCTAGGGACTTTTTTTTGAAATTGGGCAAAAGTTTTCGGACCCGACCGGGACTCGAACCCGGACTAGGCTCCTAGCTACCGTCTAAGTATACTACCATTGTGCTACCGAGATCTACAACTGATGAGTTATAGGTCTCGGTAACATATCAGTTGTAGGTCTCGATAGCACAATGGTAGTGCACTTGGACGGTAGCCAGGAGCCTGGTCGGATCCAAAAACTTTTGCCCAATTTAAAAAAAATTCCCTAGATTTCCACGTCTTGGCGTGTTAATCCGAGCTCCAAAAAAAGAGAGGATCCTTATATTATAAGAAGTTTAGTTTCGATCATCCCAGAAAACATCGGTGATGCTCCAGTAATTGTCTCAACTACAACACAAGTTTTGGTTGTGCCATGGGAAGAAAAGAAAGACTCCAAAACTTCACAGTCATCCAGCATTGATTTTGTTGATTCAAGAAAGTTCACTTCGAATCTTATCGATGATTTTGTGGGCAATTTTGAAGAAAAGTTTTCAAGGGTGCTACCAGATTCACTTGGACCAAAAAATTTGAATGATCAATTTGCGGTGCCAACTGTTATTGTTCTAGGTGAATTTTTTGCAGTTGAAAAGTATGACTTATAAATTGATTTTAGATAAAGATCCATATGTAAAACCATGTGTTGTCTCTTTATATTCACCATTGATTGACTCGCCTTGTTATGCTATAAAATTAGCGGCTATAAAAGGAGTAAATCAAGAATTGGATCAACTACAAGAAACTCTTGAAGTAAAATATTTAAAATTGACCAATTTTGATTACCCAACTTTTTTTAGAGGCGAAAAGGCCATTGTTGGATTTCAGAGAGTGTTCGTAAAATGGGGTTGAAAGATGCCATGCAAGTCAAAATACATCCAGTAACCAAAAATCTCATCAACATTACTTACCTATTAACTGAAGTATATGACTTACAAGAGGTTAGCGTTCCAACTGTATTGGTAGCGTAAAAAGTGCAGTTTCGTGATTTTTGGGGAGAGTAATTATTTTTCTAAAAATGACTCAAGTTATCAGCGTTGCGTGATAAATAGTTTGAAAATGGTCATTTTCTCATTTTTTTATCTGGGAATTTTCGCTTCAAAAACCCAATTTTTCCCTGAATCAGGATCAAGAAGAATTTTCATATCTCGGGAATGATCGCAATCGATTACCCGCATCAAATCATCTCTATAAGGCTGTTCGTTAGTCGTTGTCGCGCCCAAAAAACACTGTTAAATGAGCTGTGAAACGTTGTCGAGCTCAATAAAAAACGCTGTTAAACGTTGTCGAACATTGTCGCGCGACAACAATTTTTCGACAACGTTGTCATCGTTTATTTTTTTAAAGATTTCTCGAGATTCTCGACAACGTTGTCTAGAAATCGTAAAGTATTTGCAATTTTCAATGCAAATCATAAAAAACGATGACAACGTTGTCGCGCGACAATGTTTGACAACGTTTAACAGCGTTTTTGATTGAGCTCGACAACGTTTCACAGCTCATTTAACAATGTTTTTTGTGCGTGACAACGACTAACGAGCACCCTAAGGAGCATTTTTAGAAAAAATCCACGTCCCAAAAATCACAAAAATGCAAATTTGTTGCTCTACCCTTGTATAGTTCTTGATTTAGGGAGATCAAAGTGTTTTAATCGATTCACTAAAGAATTTATTCGCAACAGCTTTTATCCATTCTCCGATTGTTATGTCAATGAATGGTTTATACTTGACGATCCCTGTCAAAATAGATGGTAATTATCTTTTGTACACTATTTTAAAGGGCCAGTCCACTCGAAAAAAACTCTATGTAAAACTTATATATTCGGAAAATTCATGAAAAATGGAGCATTTTTTGTTTTTACGGCATCTTCTGAATCATTGTAGTTTTTGAGATAATTGAGTTTTAAATTTTTTTTAACAAGTGACCCCTTAGGGGTAATTTTATGCAGGGAATCGATTGCGCGCACTCCCGAAGCATGAAAACGCTTCGTTGACCCTGATTCAGGGCAATCGGTGTATTGAAGCGAAAATCAAACATTTTCGAGTTTTTATGAGAAAACCGTCAATTCTTAGGTTTTTCTATGCGAGAAATCGATTGCGCGCATTCTCGAACCTTGAAAACGCTTCCTTGACCCTGATTCAGGGAAGGGATTGGTGTTTTTAAGCGTAAATATGAAAGTGCGATTTTTTAGTTTTTTTCCTGAATCAGGGAGCATTTTCACGCAATCGATTTCCCGCCTAGAAAAACCTAAGAATCGACGGTTTTCTCATAAAAATCCTAAAATTTTTGATTTTTGCTTCAATAAACCGATTCCTTCCTTGAATCAGGGCCAAGGAAGCGTTTTCACGATTCGGAAATGCGCGCAATCAATTCTCCGCCTAGAAAAACCTAAGAATCAACGGTTTTCTCATAAAAATCCGAAAATGTTTGATTTTCGCTTCAAAAATTCAATTTTTTCCCTGAATCAGGGTCAGGGAAGCGTTTTCAAATTTTGGGAATGTGCGCAATCGATTCCCCGCATAAAATTACCCCTAAAAATGATCATTAAAAAAATTTTTTAATAAATAGGCAAAATTCGATCGACGCAAATAAATATTCAACCAAACTTCAAAAAGATCTCTCTACCTTATGATGAAAAAACTTGCTTCTATTTTTGGCCAAACGGTGTCAAAATGGCTTTTGAGGTGTTGATTTTCCATTTTAATTTCTAATTTGTGTTAGTTTTTATCAAGCCAAACAACAACGCAAATTGCTGAGAATCGCTCAAGCTCCAAAATAATCGATGAAAATTTCGGTAGTCAACAACATGACTATGTTAATTTGGCCTATCAAGAAGAAATTTTGACTAATATCAATGAAGACTTGATTCCAAGATTTTGTAATCAGCTTACGGACATTCGCATTCTCATCACTGGTTCCAAGTCGTCAGGAAAAACAGCTTTACTTTTCAAATTGGCACAGCAATTTTTCGAGCACGAGCTTACCATATTTTCTACCTTTGTAAATTTGGCCGAATGGAAAGGTATAATATCAGTTTTTTAAAGGACCAGTCCGGTAGGAAAAAAGTTTTGTGTATATTCGGAAAGTTCATGAAAAATGGAGCATTTTTTGTTTTTACGGCATGTTCTGAAACGTTGTAGTTTTTGAGATAATTGCGTGTGAAGTTGGCGATTTTTGAAATTTTGTATATTACAACGAAAGCTGAATCAGAATTTTCTTTTCAATAACCCAAAACAATATTCAAATTGGATAATTTTGGTGTCATTTTATTCGTCTCATCGAGTTATAAAAAATGCTGTATTTATTTTTTTCTAAATGTTCAAGTATTTTGAATTATTTTCTTCTCAATATACAGAATTTATTGATTCAGGGAAAAAACTATCAAGCACATGTTTTCGTTGTAATACACAAAATTTCAAAAATCTTCACATGCAATTATCTCGAAGACTACAACGAATCAAATTGCTACAATGTTCATGTTATGAAAATTGAAAAAATCGATACAAAAATCGATTTTTCTGCAAAAAATTCAAAAAAGTTTGTGTATTACAACGAAGAGCTTGTAATGAATTCAAACGTAATTTTCTCGAAGACTACAACGAATCAGAACATGTCGTAAAAACAAAAAATGCTCCATTTTTCATGAACGTTCAGAATATACACAAAACCGCAACTTTTTTTCCAACCGGACTGGTCCCTTGAATAGCAAAAAATGAATATTTAGGAAAAACCGACTCCATTGAAAAAATGTTGAACGAAAAGTTGCAAATTCTCAAGTCTAGAAAGCCATCCATTTTATTCATCGATAACTTGGATTTCTTAAATGTTCATCTAGATGATGAAGAGAGGAAAAAGTTTGTCGATAAAATATACCGAAGTAGGATTTCCAAAAAAATTGTGCTGCCAGGGGGGGGGGAACATTCAAACCATAGGCCACCAAGGGGAGGTACAGTACCCCCCCCCCCCTCAATTCATTCATCATATAAATTTTTGAAAGCCAACAAATTAGATGGCGACCTTTTTTTTTGGTCGACAACATATAGCCCCGAGGTAGCTTGTCCCCCTCCTTGTTCATGTATGCATGTCCCACCCCTAATAGGCCATTCATCCATCCATCCTGAGGGACCGGTGTATCCCCCCCCCCTACTGGTGACCTATGATTCAAACTGTTTTTAGTTTTTTTTCAAAAATTTTAAAAAATTACTCCATTTCCCCTGTAATTTTTGGGCACTAGCAACTCTACACTAACACTTACTGAAAAATTTTTTTTACAGAAATTGCTCGGACCCTTCTTTCGAACAACGACATTGGTGTGATTGGTTCGGCGACAACACTAAGACATTTACCAGAATCTATGATTTCCTCTGATAGCTTTCGGATCTGGCCTTGCATAGTAGAAATCCCTGTGCTCGAGTCGGTAAGTTTATTTTTTAAAAATGAGTATCAAACAATTTATGATGACAACGAGCGCAATATAGAGTTGTCGTCGGAGATTTTCTCGCGAGCTCCATCTTGATAATGCCGAAAAGTGTTCCCGTCCGAATCCGTTAACTGGACCATGACCTTGACATTTCTGTTTTGAAGCCAACTATGAGAGTTGTGGAAGACTGCGTAATATCTTCCTGGCTTTTTGCATTCAATACTATCGATATCGTGCACTAGCTTAGCCGAGAGTTTCCACCATGGGTACACCATTTCCTTGGAATCGGTTTCGAACTCCTTTTCGCTTTTACTCTTCTCAATAATCTCCAGTTGAGGCTAAAAATGTTTCGATATTCAATATGTATATGTTACTACTGTTTTATATGAAAATCAGTTTTATCTGATAAAACTAGTTTTATCTGAAAGAATCGATAAAATCAAGGACTAGCTTAGGCTTAGGCTTAAGCCTAAGCCCAAGCCTAAGCCTAGTCCTAAACCTAAGCTTAAGCCTAGGACTAGGCATAGGCTTGGGCTTGGGCTTAAGCTTACGCCTAGGCTTAAGCTTAATCTTAAACTTAGGCCTAAGCTTAAACTTAAGCCTAGGACTAAGCCTAAGCCTAAGCCTAGCTTATACTCAATTGCAAGAAATAATATGTATTAGATAAAACTGATTTTCAGATAAAACTGTTTTTTTGGCGTTACCTCATAAAAGATCCCAAAATAGACATCACCATCAGTAGAAAAATACCAGCTAAGTTTGCACCCTTCTGTCTTCACGTCGATCGGCAAAAACTTGGTCTTTCGGGGTGGCAAATGGATGGTTTCAAGAGATCCAATATGCTGGCTTGCGGGTTTTGGATATTCACTCAAGGGTTTCTTTATAGCAGGAATGCATTTAATATCCTAAAAATTATACAGACCTCACAATTGTTCTCTATTCAGCTTACAGCATTTTTGCCCCCTAGAGTAGATGGAATATGCTCGATTGAAAGGTCTTCTAAAAGGGTTTCCATAAAGTTTCCATCATGTAATCTGAATCTGTCGGTAAACCCGGCTGGCATCATGGTTTTGATCAATCTGTATGGCACATGAACCCATTTGGCTATGTTCACCATCTCTATAGGGTATACCTAAACTTATATGATGCTTAGGGCTGGAACGTTAGCAAAAATTTTCTGTTATCGTGTAAAAAAAACAAAATGACACGAAAAGTATCCAATTTGAAAATTGTTTTGGGTTAATGAAACGAAAACCTGCTTCATGTTTTTGTTTCAATAACCCAAAACAATGTTCAAATTCGATAATTTTGGTGTCATTTTGTTCGTCTCATTTAGCTATAAAAAATTATAGCTACAATGTTCATGTTATGAAAATTGAAAAAATCGATTTTTCAAAAAAGTTTGTGTATTACAGCGAAAACATGACAACATGAACATTTCCGCTATAACGATAACGTTCCAGCCTTAACGATGATCTAAATAAGTTGAGCAAGCAACTCACTAATTCAGGATAGTTTTCATAATGAAACAGTTGGGAATAATAAGATAGGGTACCACTGCTAACAAAAATCATCGTAAACGGGTTGATTTCATAGCCAGTCATGTCGATAATATGTCTGAGAGAACTTAGCTTGCCAGATTCTTCTTCCTAAACAATTTTTTACGTCTCTTATGAACTTTCTCTCTTTTTGTCGGTTCTCTTTCTTAAAGAGACCAGTCCACTCGGAAAAAACAATATGAAAAGGTTATATATTCGTAAAGTTCATGACATTTTTGAAATCTGTGTGTATTACAACGAAAACATGAACGCAGTGAAAATTCGGCGTACACAATAACGAGACGAATCGAACAAGAATGGAAGTGTTTTTTCCGAGTGATCCTTTAAAAATTTGCCATTACCTGTTTATTGACCCGTCTAAGCATGTGTTCAAATTGCCAGAATTGATATTTGCACGCTTCGGAACTCTTGGCTCCGTGTGATATATCCTAAAAAGCACTTACTCATAGGCCTAGGCTTAAGCCTAAGCCTAAGCCTAAGCCTAAGCCCAAGCCCAATCCACTTACACTTTTAATTTATAGGATCCCAAAAAAGAGGCAATTTTGCGATTTTTTTCAAGCGTTTTAATTTTCACCAAAATAACCTTAGAGAGTTTTTTATGCAATTTTTGCTCAAAAATCGAAAATCGAATTTTTGCCCGAAAAATTGAATTTTTTGTGAAAAATCGAATTTTTTTGAACTATAACCAAAAAATCGAAAATTGTCATTTTTTTGCCTGTATAATCTCCTCTTACCTCAACACTTATTGTAGCATACTCGATATACCATAACAATCTGTTAAGCTTATCAGTAAACGGTTGAATTTCTCCGCATGGCAAATAACGGTGCTTAAATATGGGATTTTCCGCAAATGGAATATCTGGAAGTTCATCCTAAAATTGAGTAAAAATCATGAATTTGTTAATAGTTTTTTCTTTCTGAGGCTGCGTTTAAGCATATCAAAAAAGTTGTCAAAAAATGTCTCAATTTGCCTGATTTTCAATCAAATCGTGTTTATTGAAACGACTGGTTATGATGTTTTCTAGAGAACCGGCTACTCCAGACCTTGTGCCCCCTATAAGCTGGGTTGAAAGAACTCGCAACAGTTCTGGCCATCCGAAGACTACTAGAAAAAATCTTTTGGCCTCAAGCGGGGTTTGAACCAGCCTTGAGGGGCGCATGAGACAAGCCCAGTACCACCAAACCATAGAACTCTTGGAGTAGCCGCTCTGAATTCTACTCTAGTCGTAACGCCGGCTCAACAATGAAGCATAAAATTTTATTGGTTTTTTTGCTTCTCGACTAATAAAATTGTATGCTTCATGACCAATCGTTTCAATAAACACGATTTGTATTGAAAATCAGGCAAAGTTGTAACATTTTTTGACAACTTGTTTGACATGCTTGAACGCAGCCTGAAACTCATACCAACTCGAGACATTTTCGTATTCTCAAGTGATTGTTTAGGGTTTTTGCGGCCATTTCGATGATCTCTTTTCGATTCTTGTATTGTCGCTCGGCATTCATCACAAACCGGTATATATTAAAATCATTGTTGAACTAAACAAGGCTGCTTAAATA
>OZJO01009274.1:0-20578 GCA_900406225.1 Acrobeloides nanus
GTGATAAAGTTATCACACGATGTGAGAACGTTATCAAATGGTGTGATAACATTATCACATGGGGTGATAACGTGATTGCTTTCTTCTTCAAATTTCGCTTACGACGAACCCAAAGTGCCCTATACTTAGGGCCGCCACTAATACGTTCGGACGGCTCCCGAACGGATTTTAGTTCACTAATAACTTCACTAATTGCGTTCGGAAACATCACTAATAGGCGTTCTGAAACGTTCGGACGCGTTCAGAAACGTTCGGGCGCTCGTCCGAACATTTCTGAAAGTGTCAGAACGTTTCTGAACGCGTCCGAACACCTATTGATGTGTCCAAACGGAATTAGTGATGTTATTAGTGATAAATTAGTGAAGTCAAAAATTTCCGAGCGAATTAGTGGCGGCCCTTACAGACAGGTAGTAACGGTAGCACCAACACACAACCACTAAATCAAACGCAAGAAAACTCTTACATTCCATTGGTGAAAATTGCCGCGCCTATTCACTATAAAAATGGTGCCGAATTTCAGTCTAGTCGACCAACTTAGCCAAGTACTCTTATGCAAAATAGACTAACTCTATGTTAAACTACATGAACCAAAAGTGCGTGAACAAGCATTAGCCTTTCTCAATCTTGTAAAACTTGAAACTATTCATTTGCGATCATCCTGTAAGATTTGCTGGCCTAACCTACTCTGGTGCACGACAAAGTTATTACCCATGTGATAACGTTATCACACCATGTGATAATGTTATCACGTGATAACGTTAACACAAAAATCGTTATAACTGTTATCAAAATGCGTTATCTTATCACACCCTTTTATCATGATCACGTTGAACATCACTACTTATGCATATTAGGCTATATTTATAGGATGCCCGGCTATTCGACTTTATCACTTCATAGTCGTTCTCCAAGTGCTTTTATGGGTGCCCCATATAATGCTCTACGCTCAATGTCTGTTAACCGGATGAGGTAATTTTAGAAGTCTTGTTTAAGACTATAGAAGCATAAAAAGCTACATTAGGGAGGTGATAAATAGGATGTATAGTCGATTTTTTCTTCAAACATTGTGAGATCGTCGCGTTGACAATCAGACAACATCAGGAGCTAAAAAAGTTCCTGATTTTGTTGCTCGGGTTTATGACAAAGATGGCGTTTTTGACGCATTTGATGAAGTTTTCATCCAGACTGGATTCGAGAAAAATTGTAGTTCAGATTCGCAGGAATGTTTTGGGTTTGGTATTTTTCTATATTTTTCACGGGCATCTTCGCTATTTAAAAAAAAACACGTTATCCACCCTGTTTTCGAGATAATTGCGTTTGAAATTTTGAATTTGTGTACATGTTTTCGTTGTAATACACAAACTTTTTTGAAGTGTATAAGTCCTATTTATCACTTCCCCGATGTCGATCTTTAAGGCTGCAACCAATTGATGATATTGGCATAGGGGAAGTTATTGAAAATCCTCGTACGACTTCCATTAGCGCTTCAAGTGAGCGTAGAAAAAGTAGACTACAATCTGGAGCATCAAGAGAAACGGCTAGACGTCGAGCAAGATCAATAGGAGCTATGCAAAGCTAGATAGATAGATGAATAGAGCCTAATCTGCATGATTTAGATCAGGGCTTCCATCGACGTTCATAAAGTTGACCCGAAAGGTTGACACGATAAAGTTGAGATGAATAAAGTTGACACGATAAAGTTGATCGAATTTTTGAAAATGTTTTCGAACTTCTTTCGATTGAATGATAATCTCGCGATCTTTTGCCTGATGTTCAATGAAAATTTTAATTATCGAAACTATTGATCCTAATTTTTTCCAAAAAAAGAATTGATCGTTTCGTGTCAACTTTATTCATGTCAACTTTATCGTGTAAAAGTCATTTCGTGTCAACCTTATGAACGTCCTTTCATCGAAAATTTTCACAAATAAGTCAGTGGCCCCCACCAAATAAGATTTTGGGATAAAAAATAAGGACATTTTTATGGGTAAAAAACATATTTTTCAATTTTTAAGGGTCAAACAAAGGTTTTCACGCTTCGGGAATGCGCGCAATCGCTTTTTTGCATAAAATTAATCCTAAATATGTCATTTAAAAAAAATTGTTCGATTTTTGACCCTGGGGACCCCCTCATCCACAATTGCTTCTGAAAATGTGTGACGGTTCCTAAAATGGAACTCCTGATTTAGTTATTTTAACAAATTTATTATAATGATTTTTTCTTATTTTTTTAAACAGCCTCAATGCATATATACAGGGTGTTTCAAAAAAGTGGATTTTTGTGATTTTCTACATGATTTTGGGCCCGAAAATTTTTTCTAAAAATGACCCCTATTGGGGTATTTGGCATCTATACTTTTTCTAAGTTGATTTAAATTTTTTCGTGTCAAACGGATTTGATTGAAATCAGGCAAAGTTACATTTAAAAAACTTAGAAAAAGTATACTTGAAAAAAAACTTAGAAAAAGTATATTAGAAAAGTAAAAACTTAGAAAAGGTATAGATGCCGGGTATTTCTATGCGGAGGATCAATTGCGCGCATTCCCCAACCCTGAAAATGCTTCTCTGGCCCTGATTCAGGGAAATCGATGTGTGTATTAGCTTCAATATACAAATGATTTCCCTGGATCAGAGTCAGGGAAGCGTTTTCAGAGTTCAGTAATGCGCGCAATCGATTCCCCACATAAAATTATCTCCATAGGGGTCATTTTTTAGAAAAATTTTTCGGACCCAAAATCATGTAAAAATCACAAAAATCCACTTTTTTTAAACTCCCTGTACATTTTACCTCATTTTCAATTTTGTTTTATAAAAGCTGTCAATATGATCTAGTCATTTTTTAATTTTTTTGTAAACACTTTTCTAATTCGTGCCATATTCCAAATTGCCTTTCATTTAAGTGCCATAATATTTGTTATACTCCATAATCTCCTATTTAGCTTTAATTTTTATATAACATATTCTATGTTATTGTTTTGATTTGATGCATTATGAAACTTAGTTTTAAAGGGGGTCTAAAGTATGGTCTAGTAGAAAATTTTTTATGAATGACCTTTCTAGGGGTAATTTGGGCTGAAAAATCCAAAAAACACACTCAAAAAATCCAAAAAAAATTTCCTTGACTGTGTTTTGGGCATTTTTTTATTCGAATTATAGGCCCAATTCCTAGCTTGAACCGTACGGTCAACCGTGAACCGATCGGTTGATGGTTGACCGTACGGTTCAAGCTAGGAATTGGGCCATAAGCTACACAGCCAAGAAACATGGGTTTTGAGGTCAAAAAATGCCCAAAACACGGTCAAGGAAATTTTTTGGATTTTTTTAGTGTGTTTTGGATTTTTCAGCCAAAATTACCCCTAGAAAAGTCATTCAAAAAATTTTCTACTCGACCATACTTTGGACCCCCCCCTTTAATAAAAAATTTTATGTACATATTTTTATTACCCCTATTTTGTTGAAATCAAGACTACTTTTCTTGAAGTTTTATGACACTTTAAATTGTTTTAGTATTTTAGGTATAATATACAACAGCTTTATTTGGATAAAGTTTTGATTTTCATGATCGGTAAGAATATTCTTTTAACAAACGCCATAGGAATCTGATTCTCCATTATTCGGAGCTAGTTCACTTATTGAGCCGCACTTATCGAGGTCCGAACGTTCAAAAAATTTCTTTTAAAATCGACTAAAAAACATCGTATTAGGGGTTTTTTAGTTGAAAAACACATTGGTATCGTTGTTATATAGCTTCGGTATCTACTCTTAAGAAGCCTTCGCCAGAAAAATGGTAAACGAATAAATCGAATACCCATAAATATCGGTTTTATGGAAAATAAAAAGTCTCAACAATCTAAGATTAAAATTCATGTCAACAACCAATGAACTCCAGTTCTGCGGGGTCAATTGGTTTGGTAAATTTTTGAACGTTTATGTCTCGAAAAGTGCGCCCCAATAAGTGAACTAGCTCTCATTATTCTTTTTCTGAAAACGCCTTTTTAGTGTTTTCTGCCAGATTCTGTGCCAATAATCGAACGGGTTTTCGAAATGTTTGGACATACAAGCCTCATTTCTAATGGGCGCTCTTTCAATTTGATGAATTGCAACACTGTCGAGTATGCAATTCCATCAGAACTCCAATTCGTGGAATACCTTGGTGGAGGCAATTATGGGAATGTCATGTAAATCTTTGCTTGTAATCTAAAATGATTCTACTAACGTTTAGAAAAGTGACAGGACCAAATGGTGAAGAATTGGCTGTCAAGAAGATGTACGATCCATTTAGTAGTGTGATTAAGGCGAGACGAGTGTACAGGGAGCTCAAGCTGTTGCAGTTGATTAGTCATGAGAATATTATACGATTTGTCGATATGTACACGCCAGATCTTGATAGCCGATGCTTGAAAAATATGTAAGTATAGTCGAAAAATTTTTCTGGCTACCACGGAACTTTTTATTGAATCAGGCAACGTGTACATTGAAATGAAACGTGGATTCTTTATGCATCCCTGCGTGATCGTATGGCGGGAAAATCAGGATTAGTACTAGCTTATTTTCCTGTCATATAACCACACAGGGATGCATCAAAAAAGCTATATAAGGATCCACGTTTCTTTTTGTTTCAATGTACACGTAGAAAAAGTTTCGTGGTAACACTGTTTTTTAAATGTTTCAAAAAATTTTCTTTTAGTTATATTGTGACTGAATACGCTGGTGTTAGCTTGAAGTCAGTTCTTGACAAACAAAAACATACTAGTTGCAAGCTAATCAATTTTGATCACATCAAGTACATCATTTATCAGCTCTTACGTGCTTTGAAATATCTGCATTCTGCAAATGTAAGTCAAAGCTAGAAAAAATTCAAAAATACAGCCAACTTTTTAGGTAATTCACCGCGATTTGAAACCTAGTAACCTTGCTATTACCGAAGAATGTGATCTCACTGTTTTAGATTTTGGTTTAGCTAGGTAAGTCATGTTAACAACCAATTGACCTCACAGCCCTTCTAGATACTTGATCCATGATAATGTTCATGAAGAGATAATTATTTCAGACACTAGGTCTAGTAATAGAGAGATTGAATAGTCCTCTGAGAGCTTAGGGAGGGTATCACTAAATTGAGTTTGACTTTATTTATACTTTTGCAATGCATCCCTACGTGGTTTTGTTGGCGGGAAAATTCTGGCACTATTACTTTTTTTCAAGTTTTTGGGGGTTTCAAGCTTACTTTTTTCAGGGCTTAGGGTTAGGCTTAAGCATAGGCCTAAGCCTAATGGCGCTAAAATTCTCGGGAGGGATAACTAAATCAAGATGTCACTAAATCGAGAGTTGACTGTAGTAGGATTTTTTGAATACCGATTCATCAATTTACAAATTTAGAACTGTTTCGGCGAATGGGGATAACTTGACCTCCTATGTCATATCTAGATGGTATAGAAGTCCCGAAGTAATTTATTGGAACAATGTCACGTATAATTCAAAAGCCGACGTCTGGTCGGTTGGGTGTATTTTGGCTGAACTTCTCACGGAAAAGGTTCTCTTCCCAGGATCCGAAGGTCTGTTTCAACTTTGGGAGCTATCGAAAAATTTTTCAAAATCAAAAATTTTATTTCTCAAAAATCACCCCATATGGAGTAATTTTATGCGGGGAATTGATTGAGTGCATTCTCGAACCCTAAAAATGCTTCTCTGACCCTGATTCAGGGAAAAATTGTGTGTTTTTGAAGCGAAAATGGTCATTTCTCGCATTTTCAAAAACCCAAATTTTTCTCTGTATCAGGGAAGCATTTTCAGAGTTCGGAAATGCGCGCAAAATCGATTCCCCGCATAAACTAAATAAATCAATTCAAGTTTAGCTATGGAACAATATCGGCTAATTATCGACTTGTGTGGTAGCCCCGATGCAGAACTTATGCGAAAGATCGAAGAACAAAACTCGCCGGCGATGAGAATGGTAGTGGAGCGAATGTCGAAAGATGAGAAGCGAGATGGGCTTCCTTGCCAGAGGAAAAATTTTACCAGTGTCTTTGCACACATAATTCCCGATGATGCCATTGATTTGCTGGACAAAATTCTCGTTCTCGATCCTGATAGGAGAATCTCCGTTGAAGAAGCCCTACAGCATCCATACATGAAAGAATATTCACTGCCTTCCGATGAGCCAACTGCTGACCACCCATTCAATATTGAAGAATACGATGCTAGTCAAAATATAAATGATTGGAAGTGTAAGTTTCCAAACTTATATTCAATCCAGGAAAATTTTTTGGAAAAATAAAAAAAAATTGACAAAAACGAAAAAAAACCACTTGTTTGCGCCATCCTGTATATTAATTTAGCAATCATCTGGAGCGAGATTCAAGCCTATAACAAACGCCGTTCCGAAGCCCAACAAGCAGCTGCTCTTCTCGATGATCCAATGAGTTCATAACATTCTCCGGTTATATATCTTTGTATATACTTGTCCTATTTGATTCTTCATTTTAAAATCTGTGATCTTGAATTTATGATTTTTTAGTATTAAAATAAATTTTTTAAAATTCATTTTATTTTTTAAGTTCACATTCTTTCAAATATTTTTAATTCCACAAACTTTGAATTGTTTACTCGAAAATCTTCTGAAATTGAATCAGGAAAATGTATTGAAGCGAAAAGCCAGATNTGGCGTAGATCGTTTCAATACACAGACTTTTGACAAAAAAATTCTATTTTTGCAGTGTGTTTCCGAATACAAAATTTTGGAAACGAATAAATACGATACGAATACTGATACATTTGGAAAAAATTTTTTACAGTTTTGCAGATAAATCTTAGACGAACATTTTAAGCATAAAACAAAAAATACATATGCATTTTTTATGGGCTAAAAAGTTGTCCGATTAGTATTCGAAAGCAGATTTCCAAGTTTTCTTCCGAATACTAATCGGACAACTTTTTAACCCATAAAAATGCATATGTATTTTTTGTTTTGTGCCTAAAATGTTCGTCGAAGGTTTATCTACAAAACTGTAAAATTTTTTCAAATGTATCAGTATTCGTCTGGCCTGGGAAACACAGATTTTTGCATCAATTTTAAAATTTTCATAAAATGAACATTTTAACAATTTTTAAAACTCTGTGTGACGAATAAAATGATATTAAAGGGGGTAAGAATTAGGTACTAATCTCTGAACAATTTTTTGCTAAAACAGCCTATTAGGGGGTAAAATCATGCGAAAAATCGATTGCGCACATTCCCGAAGCCTGAGAATGCTTTCCTGATTCAGGGAAAATTGAAATATTGAAGCGAAAATTAACATTTTTCTTTTCAAAACCCCAATTTTCCTTGAATTAGGGCCAGGGAATCATTTTCAGGCTTCGGGAATGCGTGCAATCGATTCATCGCATAAAATTACCCCTAGAGAGTCTATTTTCCACGAAAAATCTAAATTTTTCGATTTTCGCTTCAATAAACACCATTTTTCCTTTAATCAGGGTCAAGGAAGCATTTTCATGCTTCGGGAATGCGCGCAATCGATTTTTCGCATGATTTTACCCCTATATAGGCTGTTTTGGCAAAAAAATTTTCAGATATTAGTCCCTAATTTTTACCTCTCTTTAAAAAAAATTTATGTACATGTTTTTATTACCTCTATTTTGTTCGAATCAAAACTGCTTTTCTTGAAGTTTTAAAGACAGCACTTTAAATTGTTTTAGTATTTTAGTTATAATATACAACAGCTTTATCTGGATAAAGTTTTAACTTTCATGATCGGTAAGAATACAATCTTTTTAACGAATCTGATTCTCCATTATTCGGAGCTAGTTCACTTATTGGGCCGCGCTTATCGAGGTCCGAACGTTCAAAAAAATTTATTAAAAAAAGTGCGGCCCAATAAATGAACTAGCTCCCATTATTCTTTTTCCGAATCACGCCTTTTTAGTGTTTTCTGCCAGATTCTGTGCCAATAGTCGAACGGGTTTTCTAAATGTCTGGACATACAAGCTTCATTTCTAATGGGCGCTCTTTCTATTCGATGAATTGCAATACTGTCGAGTACGCAATTCCATCAGAATTCCAATTCGTGGAATACCTTGGTGGAGGAAGTTATGGGAATGTCATGTAATCTTTGCTTGCTAGAAATTATTCTATTAGCGTTTAGAAGAGTGACAGGGCCAAATGGTGAAGAATTGGCTGTCAAGAAGTTATACGATTCATTTAGAAATCCGGTTTTGGCGAAACGAGTGTACAGGGAGCTTAAGCTATTGCAGCTGATTAGCCATGAGAATATTATACGATTTGTCGATATGTACACGCCAGATCTTGATAGTCAATGCTTGAAAAATATGTAAGTATTAGCGATCGATTGGCTTCTGTAACATCCTCAAAAATTTTTTGTAATTTGTAAAACAGTTCGCACACCAATTTAAGTATGAGTGTTGAATTTTCGGTATAGCGCAGTTGGATAGAGTACTGTTCTTTAATCTAAAGGTACAGGGTTCGAGTCTCGTGTGTGTATGTGGCTTGCCTCCCACATACACAGGGGGTAGCTCCAAAAATTGTAGAAAACTTCGTTCGTCCAAAACATTCGCGCTAATTAAATTCAGCGATATGAAGATCATATTGCTTGTCGTAGATTCCTAATTTGTTGATTTCATTTATAGATTTTCATAGGAATCCCTGCGTGGTCGTTTAAAAAATTTTTTTCCTGAAAATTAAAAAAAAATTTTCCTCAAATAGTGCCCTGTCGTTTGCGTAGTACTGAATTTTCTACGACACTGTTTTTTTAAATATTCCAAACATTTTTTCTTTTAGCTATATTGTGACTGAATACGCTGGTGTTAGCTTGAAATCTGTTCTCGACAGACAAAGACAAACTGGTTGCAAGCTAATTAATTTTGATCACATCAAGTACATCATTTATCAGCTCTTACGTGCTTTGAAATATCTCCATTCTGCAAATGTATGTCAAAGTTAGAAAAAATTTAAAAATACAGCTAATTTTTTAGGTAATTCACCGCGATTTGAAACCTAGTAACCTGGCTATTACCGAAGACTGTGATCTCACTGTTTTAGATTTTGGTTTAGCTAGGTAGTCTGGAGCTAGGTGGTCATCAATTTACAAATTTAGAACTGTTTCGGCTAATGAAGTTAACTTGACTTCCTATGTCATATCTAGATGGTATAGAAGTCCTGAAGTAATTTATTGGCACAACGTCTCGTATAACTCAAAAGCTGATGTCTGGTCGGTTGGATGTATTTTGGCTGAGCTTTTTACGGGAAAGGTTCTCTTCCGAGGATCCGATGGTCTGTGTCAAATTTTTGAAAAATGTTGGATAACTTTTTATGACTGAAGTAAAAATGGGAGGATCTTTTTATTTTAACTATTTGGACACCTTGCCGACATATTACAAAAAACCGCATCGAAAAATTCCTCACCGATTTTTAGAAAAATTGATTTTCCTAAAAATCGGTGAGGAATTTTTCGATGCATTTTTAAAAAAAATGTCAGCAAGTTATCCTGATAGTTGAAAAGATCCTCTCCCATTTTTACTTCAGTCATAAAAAGTTATCCAACATTTTTCAAAAAGTTCCCATTTTCCAAAAAGATTTATAGGCCCCAGGAACGGGGATGCAACTGCACCCTCTCCCTTGACTACGCCACTGCCTGAATTTCAATAGAATCGTGTTTAAAATACCCCTAATAGGATGTTTTCTAGAATAGGGATAATAGATAAAAATCGTTCGGTTTTGGTGGCTATATGTTTCGGTCGGTTATTTTCTTTCAGTTACGGTTATTTTCGGTTTTTGACTTTTCGACTTTTTTTGACAAAATTTTTTCGTAAGCAGCCGCTTTTAAGCTGAAAATGCTCAGAGAATTAAGATTTTTGTTGAAAAAATGGGAAATTTTGGACATTTTTAGTGAAAAAAAAACTTTTTAAAAAACTGAAAAAAGTCGATGAATTGATCGGTCGGTTATTTTTCTTTTGGTTTTTATCAGCTATTCAAACATTCGGTTACGGTTATCCCTGCTCGAATATTTTTGACTGATTTTAAAAGAGAAAAAAATTTCGACTTGTTGACCATGATAAGTGCCTTCCAACAAGCCTCCCAACACGACTAGCTCCAACGTTTCTGTTACATTGCAAAATAAATCAATTCAAGTTTAGAAATGGATCAATACCGGCTAATTGTCGACTTGTGTGGTAGCCCCGATGAAGAACTTATGCAAAAGATCGAAGAACAAAGCTCGCCGGCGAAAAAAACTGTAATGTCGAAATATGAGAAGCTAGATGGGCTTCTTGTTCAGAGGAAAAATTTTATTACAGCGTTTGCACCCACAATTCCAAATGATGCAATCGATTTGCTGGACAAAATTTTAGTCCTCGATTCTGATAGGAGAATCTCCGTTGAAGAAGCCCTACAGCATCCATACCTAAAAGAATATTCAATGCCTTCCGAGGAACCAACTGCTGACCAACCATTTAATATTGAAGAATACGATGCTAGACACAATATACATGATTGGGAGTGTAAGTTTCCAAACTCATACTCAATCCAGGAAAATTTTTTGGATCGTCGATTCGATTTAAAATTCGAAAAATTGTTTTATACAGGGTGGCGCAAAAAGTGAATTTTTTTGACATTTTGGGACCCGAAAATTATTTTTCTAAAAATGATCTCCTAGGGATAATTTTATGCGGAGAATCGATTGCGCGCATTATCGAATCCGGAAAATGCTTTCTTGATCCTGATTCAGAGAAAAGTTGGACTTTTGAAGCGAAAATGGTCATTTTACTCGTTTTTTTCTATATATCACGCCACTTTTTTCGCTACCCTATATATTAATTTAGCAATCGTCTGGAATGATATTCAAGCTTGTAACAAACGCCGTTCCGAAGCCCAACAAGCAACCGCTCTTGCCTATGATCCAATGCCTTCATAACATTCTCCAGTTATATATCTTTGTATATATTTATTCTATTTGATTCTTCATTCCAAAATCTGTGATATTAAATTTGTGATTTTTGAGTTTGTATTAAAATAAATTTGTTTAAATTCATTTTATTTTTTAAGTTGGCATCCTTTCAAATATTTTTAAGTCCATAAACTTTTAATGCCTATGATCCAATAATTAATGCCTATGTTTGCTCGAAAATCTTCTGAAATTGAATCAGGAAAATGTATTGAAGCGAAAAGCCATATAGGAAATCTGTTCGATAGGGGAGGCGGATTATTTAAATCCACCCTGTAAAATTACCCGCTAAACATCGTATTTTTAAAATTTTATGTCGGGCTTTCGCTTTAATACATTTTTCTGATTCAATTGGAAGCGCAGAAGATTTTAAAGTATACCTTTTTTAGATTTTTCGGAAATTTAAAATGAACGTTATGGAGGTGCATGATCCGAGTTTGAAACCCGGATATTACAAGGTGGAATTAAACAAGACAGTTTGGGTCATACCAATGTATTACCAGAATCTTACGCCCATTGGGACTGGAGCATATGGAACTGTCTGGTAGGTTAATAAGAAAATATCTGAGCAAGAATTAGAGGGGTTGCAGAGAAAAACGAGTGTTGATACTACTAAGGATTAGCGAGACCACAAACGACAGAGGGTACTATTTCAGGAAAAATTTGTTGTCTAAAATTTAATTTGTTAGAGGTATTTTTCTACGATAAATCGATTGCGCGCATTGATAAAACATGAAAACGCCAAACACGACTACGCAGGAATGCGAATTTTTTCCGCCAAACACGACCACGCAGGGATGCCTATGGAAATCATAAAATGAAATCATTCACCAAACAAATTACCATTGAAGTCATTCAACAAACAATCAAGAAGATGAATAGCTCAATTGAAGGAATTTCGAGAGATGAATCTCCAGGATTTCTATACGCGAAGCATCAGCTCACCGACAACGAATTCAACAATATGATTAAAAATCGACAAAAAATTTTGGACAAAAAATCGAAATTTGACCAAAAATTGAATTTTGACAAATTTCGTAATTTTTTCAGAAATACCGTTTCCAATCATGCTCTATCGATTGGAAAAAGAAATTTAGTTACTCGAACTCGGAAAAAAAACCTTGTGGGGTATACTTTTGCACCATAGTATATTAGCGTCTTTTGCACCATAGTATACCATAGTATAAGATCGATATCAATTGGTTTATTGAAAATAGTACCCTGTCGGTACTATTTTCGGTAGCTAAGCCTAGTTTTTTCTTTTTTTTCTCGCTAAGCCTTAGTTTTCGGTCGCTAAGCCTTAGTAATACCCGAGTGTTTTTAGTGCGGCTGAATGCATAACCACCGGTGACAAAGTTGCCATTAAGAAGTTCACTCGTCCCTTTCAAAGCCCTATCCATGCAAAACGAACTCATCGTGAACTTCGCTTACTCCGCAGTATGAGTCATGAGAATGTCATCGATATGTACGACGTTTTCACTCCAGATCGCGATCCTGTGCACTTGAATGACGTGTACTTCGTTTCCGTCCTCATGGGTGCAGACTTATCGAATATCTTGAAGATTCAGCGTCTTAGTGATGATCATATCCAATTTCTAGTCTATCAAATTCTCAGAGCGTTGAAGTACATTCATTCAGCGGGGATAATCCATCGCGATTTGAAACCTTCGAACATTGCTGTGAATGAAGATTGCGAACTCAAGGTTCACTAAAAAATTTTCTTATTTAAAAAACATACAACAATTTAGATTCTTGATTTTGGGTTAGCACGTCATACTGACCAAGAGATGACGGGTTACGTTGCAACAAGGTAAAAAAATTTTAAAATTTTTTGTCAAAATTTGAAAAGGACCAGTCGACTCGAAAAAACACTATGAAAAAATTATTTGAAAAGTTCATGAAAAAGGAGCATTTTTTGTTTTACAGTAAATTCTGAATCGTTATCGAGATAATCGCGTTTGAAGTTGATGGTTTTGGAAATCTGTATTACAACGAAAACATGCACGCAGTGGAAATTCGGCATACACAATAACGGGACGAACAAGAAAGGGACACAAAAACAGGACGACAAGAACGGTCCTGTTATCCCGTTCATGTGCTGTTTGAACGATAGTTTCATACCGTTTTTGTCTATGCCGAAAATTTGTCCCTGAATCAATAAAAGTTGTGTATTGACGCGAAAATTCAATTGGCAGTTTTCGTAAGTTGATAAAAAACGAAAATATTAAAAAAATTTTCGCGTCAATACACAACTTTTATTGATTCAGGGACGAATTTTCACTGCGTTCATATTTTCGTTGTAATACATAAATTTCAAAAATAGCCAACTTCAAATGCGATTTGCTCGATAACGATTCAGAGTTTGCCGTAAAAACAAAAAATGTTCCATTTTTCACGAACTTTTCGAATATATAATGTTTTCATAGTGTTTTTTCCGAGTGGACTGGTCTTGTAAACAAATTTTAAGATGGTATCGAGCACCAGAAATCATGCTTAACTGGATGCATTATACCCAAACAGGTATATAATTTTTAGGAAAACTACATGGTAACCCCCGAAAAAATTGCACTTTTTTGCGGAATTTTTTCAAATTTTTACACTTTTTTCAGGAAAAAAGTTGCCATTTTTGTTGATATTCAGGAAGTTTATGAAAAATGGAGCATTTTTTGTTTTTACGACAACCTCTGAATCGTTGTAGTTTTCGAGATAATTGCGTTTGAAACTGTTCATGTTTTCGTTGTAATACACAAACTTTTTCGAATTTTTTGCGGAAAAATCAATTATCTCGAAAACTACAACGATTCAGAGGTTGTCGTAAAAACAAAAAATATTCCATTTTTCATTAGCTTTCCGAATATCAAAAAATTTCAACTTTTTTCCCCCACTGGACTGCTCCTTTACACCTAAACCCGAACTAGCTCCAAATTTTTAGTCGATATTTGGTCCGTTGGATGCATTATGGCCGAGCTAATCACGGGAAAAACCTTGTTCCCAGGTGCAGACCGTAAGCATAAAATTGAATTGATTGATATTCATGGAATTCCTTTAGATATTGACCAACTAACAAGAATTATGTCGATTTGTGGGACTCCTTCGGAAGAATTCTTGAATAAGATCTCTTCGGAAGAAGCCCGAAACTACATTCGAAACATGCAAAAAATGGACAGGAAAGATTTCAAGATCTATTTTGCACAAGCTACGCCTGAAGCAATAGATTTCCTCGAGAAGACTCTCAATCTCGATCCAGATTATAGGTAAATTTTTTTTCAATTCCTTCGCTTCAATACACAAACTTGTTAAAAATTTCATGATCTCCTGTACTCGAAAAACTTATGTGCAGTAGAAGCTAAAGTCATAAATTGGATTTAGCAGATTCTCGTTTCATATGTCCTTGTAGTGCAGTGGTTGAGCACTGGTCTGATACGCCAGAGGTCACGAGTTCGAGTCCCGCAGAGGGTTTTCGTTTCAATAACCCAAAACAATTTTCAAATTGGATAATCTTGGTGTCATTTTGTTCGTCTCATAGCATGTGGGGATTGTTCCGATGTGGAAGTTTTAGACAAACCAGAAAAGATAAATTGATTTGAGTATTGATTTTTAGACCAAATGCGGCAGAGGCCATGGAACATCCATATTTCCGACAATACCATGACCCGAATGATGAGCCTACCGCCGAGCCAATTGATGTTGATATTGAAGGAGACCTTACTATAGATCAATGGAGGCATATGATTTGGAATGAAATTGTTGATTTTGAAGAAGAAAAAGTTCGGCGAGCTAATGCTGGATCTTAATTTTTTGTTGTGAACAGAGCTTCCATTTTCCCTTAAAGGACCAGTCCACTCGGAAAAAACTCTATGTAAAAATGATATATTCAGAAAGTTCATGAAAAATGGAGCATTTTTTGTTTTTACGGCATGTTCTGAATCGATGTAGTTTTGGAGATAATTGCGTTTGAAATTTTGAAATTGTTTATGTTTTCGTTGTAATACATAAACTTTTTTGAATTTTTTGCGGAAAAATCGATTTTTTAAATTTCCACAACATGAACATTGTAGCAATTTTTTATAACTCGGCAAGACGAAAAAAATGACACCAAAATTTGAAAATTGTTTTGGGTTATTGAAACGAAAACCCTGATTCATGTTTTCGTTTCAATAACCCAAAATAATTTTCAAATTGAATAACTTTTATGTCATTTTATTCGTCTCATAGAGTTGTACAAAATTGCTAAGATGTTCATTTTATGAAAATTTAAAAAATCGATGCAAAAATTGGTTTTTTCGCAAAAATTCAAAAAAGTTTGTGTATTACAACGAAAACATGAACAATTTCAAAAACTACAACAATTCAGAGAGTGCTATCAAAACAAAAAATGCTCCATTTTTCATCATTTTTTTGAATATAATATATAATTTTTACGTAGAGTTTTTTTCCCGAGTGGACTGGTCTTCTAAATTCGACCTCAATTACAGTCAAACCTCCGTTTTATAACACCCAGCAGGGGCGGGGAGGGGGCATAACAACCGCGCAGGGATGCTAGCGAGAAAATTTAGTATATAAAGGAACTCGACTTGTTATATATACCAAATTTTCCCGCCGGCATCCCTGCGTGGTCGCTGTTATAAATGGAGGTGTCATAAAACGGAGGTTTGACTGTACTTAAATAGTTGAAGTACTTAAATTTTATTCATCTTAATATTCATTTTCACTAAAAAAATGTACAAATATTCATTTTCACTAAAAATTTTTTCACTAAATAGCATCACTTGTCATCAAAAATTATCGCCATCTTCTGAGCATTTTCAGCGTAAAACAAGCATTTTTCAACAAAAATTCGCTTGCGTCGCTGGTTTTTCTTCACTGGTTTAAGAGGATTTAACAAAATGGTTCAACAAAAGTATCTAACAAAAAACAGGCATCAATGAAATTTTTCATTGAAACGAAACGCTTCGTTGTCCCTGATTCAGGGAATGAAGTTGGTGTATTGACGTGAAAATCGAAAAAATTTCTATTTTCGCATGTTGTTACAAACTTTTGGTGGCCCAACCCAGTAAAATACCCATCTTCTTCTCCCCTGTTTTTCCACTTATGATATTATTGAGCAATTTTAGTTCAGAAACCAGTAAGCTATTTTAACCTCTACAAGCAAATGTATTATTTGTATATGAGAATATGGGAAATAACCTCTTAGCACGCACGAAAACCACTTTCCCGAAGCTACTACATAATAGGGGGACCACCCACGTGATAAGTTTAAAAAAACGCTTCCTTGATTCAGGGAAAGCTTTGTATTGAAACGAAAAGTCACAAAAACGCGATTTTTGCGACTTTTCGTTTCAATACAAGGCTTCCTCTGAATCAGGGAAGCGTTTTTCGCTTCGAAAAATGTCAAATTTGGACTCCTCGCATGTTTTTACCCCTAGAGGGGTCATTTTCAGAAAAAATTTGTCACGTGGGTGGTCCCCCTATTGTGTAGTAGCTCCCACTTTCCCCTACGCTCATGTGCATTATCATCCTTAATTTCACAAATATCTTAAGAGGCGCTCTCTTGAACAAAAGCATGAAAATGCTTTCTTGACCCTGATTCAGGGAATGGAGTTGATATATTGACGCGAAAATTGAAAAAATTTCTGGAAAGCATCCATCTAGGGGTAATTTTATGCGGGGAATCGATTGCGCGCACATTGTCTAATTTTCTAACCTGTCTAAAACACCTAAAAAAAATTTTTTCGGGCGGAATTTCTATCTCGCCGATGTATTTCAATCTGGAGAACATTTCTAGCGCCGTTTCAAAAAAAAAATCCGAGAAATTTTTTCGATCCCTCCAACTGCCTATGTAAAAATATTCAAGAAAGCGTCTCTTAAACTTTTATGGCGTTATTTATCTTCCGTCGTGTCGCGACGCGTTGTACGACCGAATTATAAACGCTGTCGTACGACATGTCATACGATGTGTGGTGTGTGGTATGACATGTTGTACGACACAAAAATGCACTGTCTGTCGCGACACGAGGGAAGTATAAATCGGGCCTATGAATTTTTACGGATATTTTTCTTCATTCATGTAAGAATATTTTCTCATCTTATCAAGCGGCTAATTACCTTTTTATCTTCAATATAACCTGTCTTTTAAGCTATAAAAAATTTTATTATGCACATATAAACTACAAGATACTAGACAAGAGATCTATGATAATACAGGGTGGACTTAAAGAACCAGTCGACTCGGAAAAAAGCTGCCATAATTTGTATATATTCGAAAAGTTCATGAAAAATGGAGCATTTTTTTGTTTTTTATGGCACTCTCTGAATCGTTGTAGTTTTTGAGATAATTGCGTGTAAAGTTTCGTCTGTGTATTACAACGAAAACATTTGTTTCAAATTCCTGATTCAAGCACAATTTGTTTATTGACAAGAAAATAATTCAAAATCCTTGAACATTTAGAAAAAATAAATATAGTATTTTTTTATAACTCGAAAAGACGAAAAAAATGACACCAAAATTATCCAATTTGGAAATTATCTTGAGTTATTGAAACGAAAACATGAATCAGGTTTTCGTTTCAATAACACAAAACATTTTCCAAATTCAATAGTTTTGGTGTCATTTTATTCGTCTCGTTGAGTTATGAAAAATGCTGTATTTATTTTTTTCTAAATGTTCAAGGATTTTGAATTATTTTCTTCTCAATATACAGAATTTATTGATGAAGGGAAAAAACTATCGTCACGACAGGTACAAGCTTTCGTTGTTATACACAAAATTTCAAAAATCGCCAACTGCATTTATCTCAAAAACTATAACGATTCAGAACATGCCGTAAAAACAAAAAATGCCCCATTTTTCATGATCTTTTCGAATATTACAAAATGGGAACTTTTTTTCGATCGGACTGGTCCTTTAAGTCCACCTTGTAAAATGTACCTGTAATAGAAACTTAGAAAAAAAGGTTCATGATAAAAAATTATGATACAAACTATGCCTTAACATGGGAATATTCCTTCAAATTTCCGGTATATTCTGTTATTTTAAGCTATTCTGAGCAACATTCAAAAAATTTTTTTGAAAAAAAGTTGTCTAACCATGGAATATACCATGGCAAAATCAAATCGACCCAGTTGGGACTCGAACCCGCGACCCTTAAACTCGAATCTTGGAGCACTACCACTGAGTCAAGTTCAAGATATAAATTATGTTTTTAATTTTGCTTATAATTTATTCCCGTGTTAAAAAAAGTCGAGATTTTGAAGAAAAGCATATGAAAATTCACTCAAATTGGCTTTGGCACTATCATATAAAGTGGCAGCTATATATGTAATCGAAAATACCTCAAAGAGATGTAACGCATTGAGTACTCGTAGAAAATTGTGCAAATTAATCGTCGACCCGGAAATCACAATGCATGATAATATAAAAAACACAAAGGCATTGAAAATAAACAAGAGATTGACGACATTTTGTAGGCCTTTGACAATTCTTCTAAAAGAAGAATCATGGAATTGGTGCAGCTTTTGAATTCTTCTCAATGGAATTATATAAATTATCTTGTGGAAGGCGTACGCACACCAACAGTCCAATCTCGCCTCTTCATATGGAAATTTGAACCATGAAAATAGACTGTAGATCGTCAGGCTTAGAGCAGAAATAATAAACGTGACATGGCATGTTAGTAATTGGTTAACACCAGTCTTCATCTTTTTCATTTCGCATTTTGTCACATTCTCCACTTCTAGTTCGATAAAGGCTTTTAGAGAACTTTCTTTTTCCATGTGATTTTTCTAAATTAGTACAGTATTAACAAATGTTGCAGTTGGCACTACTACAAGATCAAAATTTAAAACAAGTCATTCAGTGATCACCATGGAGTAGTGGTCATGTGCACTACAAAGGAATATGGCATCACTGGTTCGGTTCCCCCTTGGGTCCAAAAGATTTTTCCTTGCCACCTCCTTTGTGGTTGGCACTACTACAAGGTCGAAATTCAAAACGAGTCATTCAGTGACCACCATGATGTAGTGGTCAGGTGCGCGTCCAAGGCTACGGCATCACCGGCGCTAGCAAGGGTTCGGTTCCCCATTGCGTCCAAAAGATTTTGCCACTGCATTTTGCAAACAAATCTAACACTTCAATTCTAAAGGGGAATCTTAGTTTGTGATCCGCACTCTGGAGTAAAAGTAGTAATACAACAACAAAAAAGCGTACCTTTTGAATGTCCAGACAAGTCGATTCGACGTCTTCTAGTAATTTGGCATTAGATGGTCTTTCTTTCATAATTCAAGTGTTGAAAAGAATCATTCGATCAAGTTCTCATAAAATATAGCTTAAGAAATATGTGAAGTTCTTTATTGAACTTGTTATCGTTTAAAAAATTTCGTTTTAATATAAATTCACAATTGAATAAGGGTAGAGAAGTTCACTCAAAATTTTGTCATCTTTACATAAATTTTTCTAAGAATAAAGTGAAGAAAGCATCATTGCTTTTTTAAAGACGCCCAATATGCGAGGAATCTTTCTATACCAAATTTATTAGCAATACATTTTCCTATAAAAAGTTAAAGTTATTATAAGGTATGTACCCTCAAAGGTACATGCCTTATATTAACACATAAGGGTCGCCACAAGCTATCGTACGAATTTCGTATGATGCCATCGTACTGCGTCGTACGATCGTACGACAGCTTATGGCGATTTCATCGTACCCTTACGTTAATTTTACGATCGTACTATGACTTCGTACGATAGCTTGTGGAGCCGTCGTACTTTCGTACGATAGCTTGTGCCGTGCTTGTGGCGACCTTAAAGAACCAAACAAAAATCGCACATCTCCAGAGAGATTCGTCCCACAATTTTTTAAACACTATAACACTCCTCTACATTAGATCTCTCAAATAACGCCATTTTGGAAACAATCTAAGCGAGGGCCACGAACCGCATTTTATCCATGATTACATACAAGATTTTCATATAACAAAACAAACGTTATCTAATCTGTATTTTGATGATATCTCGGCCTAGAAATGGAATTTTTCGATGCGAAAAAAGCATTTTTTTGCTCGCGAAGAGATCTGAAACTTTTTCTTTGACGGCAAAGAAAAATTCCTACTGCAACTTGGTCAAAAATAACTATCTTTAACCCAATACAATACTCTCAAAGACCCCCAAACTCAAAAAATGCGATTTTTGACAGTATTAACGCAAGAATCATGGATTGGTGTAAAAAAATTAAGTACAAATCACGAGGATAATGTTTAAAAAAAATTTTGTCTCGTGATCATGAATTTTCATGGAGATATGGGCATTAAAAGTTTGAGAAGTTGAAAAACTCAAAATCTGAGAACCTACAACTTTGCAATAGCCCAGAATGGGTTGAAAAAGGACTTTTTCGACTATTTCTTTTTACAGAACTACTCATTTTTATATGAATTTTTATTCCCAATAAAAATTTGACGTTGTCCTGGACGTATTAAATCAGTTTTGCGTAATTCTACAGGCAGTATCACTTTTCGTACAATTGTTTTCGTACGGTACTTTTCGTAAAATTATTTTTCGTACGGACTTTTCGTACAGGTACTTTTCGTACGAACTTTTCGTACAAGTACTTTTCGTACGGTACTTTTCGTAC
>OZJO01009278.1:0-11988 GCA_900406225.1 Acrobeloides nanus
TAAATTATCATTCAAACTTGTGGTTTAGTTTTTTATTGACATTAAATCGCTTGTGTGTTTTTATAATAAGACCGTTAGATACTTTGTTTACAGGAAGGAAATTGAAGATGTAAGGATTGGAAAATATTTATGTGGTGCACTCCAATCTGGATTCTGACTACGGCCTGAGTTAAATAACTAAAAAAACCTTACCCCCTTAATCTGTCTGTTCATAATCCCACCAAACTTTTCTCTTCACTCCAATCGCATTAAAATCACTTCCAATCGACTCATCTCGGTGAGAGAAGTCGATCGAGTACCATATCATGTGGGTACCCCTCCCCCACGATCACGCAGGGATGCCAACTAAAAAGGGGTGTTTTCGATCGGGGCGGGAATCCACACTGTATGGTACTCGTTCTACTCCTCTCACCGAGCTAAGACGAACGAAATAAGTTGTTTTTAAAAATTCGATTCCCCGATCTCTATAGGCCCTATACCCCACCCCATATATAGGGCTTTTGGGTCGGATACCTCACGATATATCGTTTCAATCATAAGGACAATCTTGATCAGAGAGGTTCTGAGAATCATCAGGGCGATCTTTATCAGGGAGGCTCTTGGAATCATGAGAGTAATCTTGGTCAGAGAGACCCTGTCTCTAGCTAGAGGAAGAGGTGCCTTCAGCATCTTGGCATAAAGAATAAGCTCTTATTCTTTATTCCAAGATCCTGCTAGTTATTATTATTTTAGTTTGCTATGCATAGTTTGGATATATGCCATGGGTTTTATGTTGGCTTTAACTTTTGCAGGTTGCAATAAAACCTTCTATACTCAAGGTTAGATTATAATAACAAATATTAACTATTTAATTTCAGGGTTTTATGTACAATACATATGTGCCCCAAATGTTACTGTGCAAAACCTGCTTAACAAAGTAAGGAGAGTTCTATATTTTATGTTTTAAGATAAGAGAGCGGAAGGAGGGATCTCAAAAACTCTAACGAACCCTACTAGAAGGTAGAAAAAAATTTAACGTTTTTTTATGATTTTAGTATGCATTTTATCCCTCATCTTATTTTCCACCTGTGATGCTTATAATATATTTACTCATATTTATTGAAATTAAATTTCATATAACTTATTACATACAATTTGGGAAGAAACTCCATGTAAAAGCAAAACACAGTAATAATGAAATTAATATTTTGCTTCAAGTAAGCAAAAATTTAAAGATAACTATAAAATTGAAGGGCCTGAGAGGTTATATCCGCAACAAAATTGCTTTTTTTTATCTCAAGAAAGCAAAAGGATAAAAAACAATTCACTTTAAAAAAAGCGAAAATTGTAACCCTGAGTCGCAGGCAGAAAAGTAGCTCTTGATTTGAAAAGTTTGAAAAATTATGAGGATTTTTTAAGCTTCTCTATCTTACGTACGTGTAACATGAAAAAACCCTAAATACTAGATTGGTTAGCTCTGAAATTTGAACTGTTATTTTTAGAGCTTCCTTATCTGTTTGGTACTAGAATTGGAAAATTTTGCATTTAATGCTGTTGGATGGTTTGGCAAACCTGTTGGAGATATTGCTATTTATATATCTTTTGCTAGAACATGGGCTATAATTTTATTGAATGCTATTCATTCGATAGTCATATTTGTGTTTAATACACTGGCTAAACGAAAGTTAAAAGAGCTATTTTACAAAAAAATTAACAATCAAGTGGCAGCCGTACTTTCAGTCTCTAAAAAACCACAAGCAAATACGTTGCGTAAATAACAAACCAAGTTTTGTACATAAAACATGTTTATAAGTTTTAAAATAAAACAGTTAAAATAGCACGATCACAAAAAATTTCTATGTAAAAATGTGTTAAGTGGGAGCGTGCTGGGTCCATTTGATAGTAAAGGTTCCCCGAATTTCCCAAAAGTGATGAGAAACAATAAAACTTTGGTTTCAATAGACCTTTCAACAAAAGTGGAAGTTGTCTTTAATAAATTTATATCAAAGATTCCAATTTACAATTCACAAAATTCCATTAATCACTAATGTAACTTAAACGATCAAAATACAGTGGATTCTCGATAGTACTGTCCCTCAAAATCAAAATTTCAAAAAATCATATCTCCATCAATTTTAATGCTATTTTTTTAGTTAATCACATTTTCCTTAAAATTCTATATAAGATTTTAAGGAAAATGGGGTTAACGAAAAAAATAGCATTAAAATTGACAGAGATATGATTTTTTGAAATTTTGATTTTGGGGGACCGTACTATCGAGAATCCACTGTAGTAGTTGTTCAAATCACTTTTGAACTTCTAAGATCTAATTGCATCGACAATCATTCGACCTTTCACTTTATTTTACAATGTTACAATAAATCAGGCTTTTCGTGTTAATACTCGCGCAAGTTTGAATTTGAATAGAAAGAGTAAAATGAAGGCAATTTGTAAAAGTACGACTGCGCTGAACGCGCCGAACACACCAAAGGGTCCCAATTAGGTTTAGGCCTAAGTCTAGGCCTAAGCCTAAACTTAGGCTTAGCCTAGGCCTCAGCTTAAGCCTAGGCTTAGACCTAAGCCTAATTTGGACCCTTTGGCTTGTTCCGCGCCCCGTTCGGCGCAGTCGTACTTTTACAAATTGCCAAAATGAAGACTCGAGTATTGCAACGGTTGATGAGAGACCAATAAGATGACAAGTAAGCCAAAATAATGAGGAACACTATGACATAAACATGTAGGCAAAACATTTTCATAGCTGATTTTCAAGCTGTTGAAAATATAGTTCTTTTTCTTGTTCGACATTAAAAACCATAGGCTTTCCATGAAGTGACTTTATATAAGGTGCATTAAAGCGTCTATCAATAGCTACATTATCCTTTTTCCATGGCCCAATTTTTCCTCTTAATTGTTTTATTGTGCTGAAATAAAAAATGCTTTGTATTTTTTGAAAATTTTTTACTTGATAAAAATTCGTAGCCACACTGGGTGACTGGGTATCGCAATTAATGGAAAAATTATTGAGTATATAACAATTATAAAATTAAAAGAAATTACAAATATCGAACTATGATAACCAAAGTATGCTACTAATAGTAATGGCTAAAATTATACATGTAAAATTTACCGTATTTACTCTAATAGAAGCACCCCCTAACTGAGGAAAATTTTGTTGTTCTTTTGTTGCAATTTTGGGGGATTGCCTGCCCGAGTGGCCCCAACACAGCTACAGCCCTGGTCCCATCAGCCAATTCTCTTTACTCCTGGAGCGTGGATAGAGCTTATTCTATTACTCATTAATTCATTCAGCTATAGGCGAACTTTAAAAGACCAGTCCGGTCAAATAAATTTCTGATAATGAGAGCACTTACCAAAATTGATATGGTATTCCCCAAGGTTATGGCAATAGCACATCTTTTTATTATTTTTGCAAATCTAATGTTTTCGGATAACTGAAACCTTTCAGAAAGATTATAATGGCGATGATGGTTAATTTCAGAATATCTTTTTTGATTTATATAATTCATAAAAAAGATAATCTAAAAAAATTTAATATCTAGAGATGGTTCTCATATTGAGGGCCAAAAAGGTTAATTTTCCAAAAAAATTTTCGAGTCGCCAAATTTATTGCTCCACCTCAATCCAACTGGGCGCCATTACCCTTGTCTCACATTTGCACAGACCCATTTGGATCTACTAAAATCCAGTCAAGGAAAAATGGGGCCCAACTGGCCCCCTATTCACATACACTAAATCTTTCAATTTTCATATGCTATGAGGGGAAGAGGGTTAAGCCCAACATAAAGACTAACTGAAATGCTTATAGCTATAATTATTAATAAAAATAAGCAATAATGAAGAGCTTTTACGATCCCGTCTAAAATTTTCATCTTATATTATATACCGTAAAACTTCTAATAGAGCCCCATGTAAACGTAAAAATTCTCTTAAAAATCGAGTTTAAATCGGATTTCTTCAAGCGAGCACATTTTGGATAGTCCTGATGATAGGGAATATGCTATATAAAGAATTATTGAAAATATTTTATTTTCGTCGAGATATGGCCTTTTGAATTTTTTTTAAATTTAAAAAATGCTAAGTCTTACATTCAAAAATCCACCAAAAATCAAAATTAAGTCGATTACCTTCGAGCGACCACTTTTTGGATAGCTAAGCGTATGAGGAACATTATGTAAAAGAAATTATTGACAATGACTTCGATTTCACGGAGATATNGCGAAAATAAAATATTTTTCAATAATTTCTTTTATAGAACGTTCCTTTCTACAGTAGCTATCCAAAAAGTGGTCGCTCGAAGAAGTCCGATTTAAACTCGATTTTTAAAAGAGCAATCATTAACACCTTCTAATAGAGCCCCATGGGTTTCTATTAGAAGTTTTACGGTAAGTCATATAAATGGAGCTAGTTAAATTTTTTAAAACTATACATATAACTAAATAGTGCTCAATGGGCCCATAAGCCCACGATGCCAAAATTAAAGAAATCAAAAATATGGGGTTTTTAAATTTTTCATATGAAGCTAAAAATGTCGACGCTATTGTTCGTTCAATTGCAAATAACGGAATAGAACAAAAGAAACTGCTTGTAGAAATATATTGAATGCAGCGCAAATAAAACAGTAAATCATATGTATTGTAATCTTCCACATTATAGCCTAAAATTTTAAAGGAGTACCGAGTCTTAAAATATTGATTTCCCGCCAGAAATGGCTTTCGTTTCGTGATGAAAATTTTGGAACTGTTTGTTTTCTTTGGTAATCTGATAATATTGAGTTGGTCAGTAATTTTCCGGCTTTTGAGTATTGCATTGGATCTTTGCGGAAATGACTCCTCCGGGGTTTTTCTATCGATTTGCGCGCATTGCCAAGCCATGAAAATGCTTCCCTTACCCTGATTCAAGGAAATGGATGGGTGTATTAAAGCAAAAATGAATTAAAGATCGGATTTTCGGCGAACCCGCTGTCTAGGGGTTTTTATAGACTGGGAATCGATTGCACGTATTTTCAAGATATGAAAAAATTTCCCTAACACTGATTTAAACGATTTTTAGCGATTTTTATTTATGAAGCCTTTTTGATGAGTATATCCCACATATGGGTAACTTCCAGTGATTAAAATCAATAATTCTTTCAGATTCGAGTTCCCCATGTCGAAAATCCCTGAATACAAAAAATCAGTCATTTTGGAAAACTTTTTGAAAATTCGACTTTTTCACCCCTTAGTCCCCAAGGGAAAAGATTGAAAAACAAACAAATTTTTTCGCTGCTCAGGAATTCGCGCAATCGATTCCTCTCATAGAAAAACCTCCGGAGAAGTCACTTTTCTCAAAGATCCGAAGCAATACTCAAAAGCCGGAAAATTACTGACCAACCCAATAACTTACTAATTTCCATTGGATCATTAAAATAAATAGAAAGCTGAATTATCCGTGAGAACGCTTCAAGTACGTATGAAATAAACATATTTATAATCAAACCAATTAAATTTCTATGAAAATGGGGGGCCTTCAAAAATATACCAAATGCCCCACTGCATAATATTAAAGAAAGGATTATTAAAAAAATTTCAACAATCGATAAAAATTTATACATATTAAACATAGAGTACTACTTTTTTAATATGAAATTATACTAAAATATTAGGAACTAGTATCGTTTAGGTATCCCAATGAACGTAAAATTTTTCGAAAATTTTTTTCATCATCTGGAATTGACCCCTCTAGGAGTAATTTTTTGTGGGAAATCCGAATTTCACATTTCCGAGACCTAAAAATCTTTCCCTAATCAAGAAAAAGCTATTTATATGGCGTATGGCATATAATTCTTGTCAAAAATGTGACCCTACATCATATAAATATCCTTTTCTTGATTCGGGGAAAGATTTTCAGGTCTCAGACATGTGAAATTCGGATTACCCACATAAAATTACCCCTAGAGGGGTCAATTTCAGGTATGAAAAAATTGTTTTTCGAAAAATTTCACGTTCAGTGGGATATCTAATCGATACTAGTTATAAATATTAATTGCCAAGTACGTATAACTTTTCCCCGGTCTTCTGAGAAGTATGAAAACAAATTGCTTTGCGCTTTTATTTTTATTAAATTATTTATATTAGGCTAAAAAACCACTTGATTTATATCCAAATTCAATTTTACACACATTAGTCATGAGGATAAGGGAATAGGCGGATCATAGTTTCTTAGATAAATCTAATTTTTTACATTTTCGCACAAGGACAAACAGAAACAAAAATTTTTGGGTACTTCTTCAAATTTTTTGAGTACGACTGCCCCCCTACCCAATTTGGGGGGGGGGGGGTCGAGCGCTAGCGCGAGGTCTCACACATGTACCGCGCGAAGCACATGAAAAATTTTGGAGCTACTACGCATGGGGCTCACTTAACAGGAATAAAAATGCCGAAGTAAAAACGTCAAAAATTTTTTTGAAAATACACTATATAGGGGTAAAAATTGATGTAGTTGATTTCCAACACTTTCCACTACACCATACTAACTTGTTAATGAATGTCTTCATTTTTAGTTGATAAACTAACATCTTTAATTTGTTTAAAAAACAATATAGCTCCTTATAGAGAAGTTGTTTGCAAAAATAATATATGTGTTTTATATTTTTATTCTGGACCATTTTTCGTCGAAATTGTTAAAATCCCTAACTTATAGTTGCCTACTATTCCTTGTGAGGCGTTTTTTTTGCTAAAAACGTCAAGATTTCAACAAAACAATTTTCGAAAAACAGGAGATCAAGGTATCGGAAATATAACAAGTAAAAAAGCTCTTAGTCATTGTAATATCAAAGAGTTGCTAGAAACTAAGAATGTGCTCTTGAAGTATTTTTTATATTAGGTCATCCAATGAGTACTCGGCTTCTGATGTAGATACAAGTTTTCTTTGTAATACACTGTATTTCACATCACCAACTTGCTTATTTTTACATAAAATCTTTGCAGAAATGACCCCATATGGGCTTTTCCTATGCGGGGAATCGATTGCACGCAATCCTTGAAAATGTTTTCTGGATCCTGATTCAAACATTGGGTCTGTGTACTGAAGCGAAAATCATAAAAATTCTTTTTTTTAATTTTTCAAAAAATAACCCCTCTAGGTTAATTTTATGTGGGGAATCGATGCGAACTGTTATAACAAAGCAATATTTATCATCACATATCGAGACAAAGAGGGTATCATAGTTAGTCGAGAGATCAGGCTAAAGGAAAGCTAACTTGTGTTTGAAGGAGATTTTTTGAACATCCTTCCATAGCAGAACAGCAGTTGGTTTTAAGTAAAAATCGTGTTTGGACTTCAGTCATATCCAAGTCTAGGAGGTTTTTTTCATGAGATTGCTACACAAGGCATCTTCGTTTACATCGCATTCAATATATGGACCCATGGTGTTGTTGTACCAGACCTAAAATTATAAAAATTGAAAGGCCGCTTTTATCCATTTACTACCTTCAGCTCTGTTAAGTCAAAGCGGATGTTTAAATTTTTCAAGGGCTCCTGAAACTTATAGTGTTCTTTTGAAGAAAAATAGACATATATCGCAAATTTTGCATTTTTGCGCTACCCTGCATATAAAATAGTTTTAAAAAATTTACAAACTTCAACACACATAAAATAGGGGGACCGTCCCCCCCCCCACTATCTCATCATTTTATGAAGAGATGAAAACATCTCTTCATAAAATTCCCTGCCGAAAAAAATCGTAAGGGGGCCCTTATGTTTTAACCCCTGGACAAAAAATTTTTTCTGACCTTCAAAAATTGAGAAAATTTTAAATTTATGGGTAAAATTTCCTTAAAAAACATCACCTTATCAAGTTTTTGACTGCCCCTCCCCCTGTCCCAACCCAAATATCCCATCACCTCATCATGTCTTTTGGGACTGTCTCTCCTCCTATTTCATGTGTGAACATCAATAAATAAATTTACTCTTATAAACAACTTGCATCCCTCAAATAAATTTTTTCACTTTTATGGCATAATGTTCAATTTTTTTATAGTCAATCAATAGCACTTTCCCTGAAAATATCCTTATTTTACTTTTATTGGTTCTCATAACATAATAATTTAATATAAATGGTTCTGATTGAGTTTCCCAGGGCATTTTGTCAGACTACAAGGTATTATTATTTTTATATTTAGGAAAATTGCAGTTCTTGATATACGTAATTGTAAATTTAGCTCGGTAATGCGCACACTATATTTCCGGCGGAAAAACTTTAAAAAATTGTTATTTTCTGAATAAGTAAGCTGTCTTGATTCCAAACATTTTTTTTTTTCAAAATTGAAGCGCAAAAAAGGTTTTTTGCGCATAAGGTCGAGGGTTCGATCCCCGCGCAAAATCAAATTTTTATTTTCTCATCTAAATTGGATGTAAATTTCTGCATATCTGTATTTTGATGCGTTGAACAAGATTCTAAGCGAATAACAGGGTGGAAACATTCTTGACAAGATTTGAAAAGGAAAATGTGATTTTGCCAAAAAGTGTTATATTTTCAATGTGCTCTAGGTCCCGTAGGAATGCATCATGGAATGAAAAAACGCTCATTACACCAAAAAGTTCTTTTTCTAAAAAGGTACCTATAAAGATGGGCTCTAGACCCAACTAAAGTGAGTTTTTTTTCAAAAATTTTGCATCATCGTGTTCAGCGTGGAAAACTGTCTTGATTTAAGCTGAAATGATCAACATGTAGGGGGAATGTTAAGCAGTTTTAAAGCTTTCTTAAAATAAACATTCTCTATTCATAATCATCACTGCTCCTACAATTTATTTATAACCTATTGTTTGTATCTGTGTTATAGTACATATTTAATTTAGTCTATTTAAACCAACTTAAATAATTTCCCTTCAGTGTTATATTTGTTCTGTTATATAGAACAAAGGTTCATTTTAAAATTTAAGGGATACTCTCTTGAGCATTCAATGTATGACAGGTTAGAAAAATCAATGTAAAATCGGATTTCTGAGCTTCGAACAAGGTTTTGACTTTTTACTAGTCCTTAGATTGACTTGAAATTACTTTTAAAAACTTTCCCATGCGTTGATTTCACTAAATAAATCCAACTTGGAGCACGCTCGAACCGTTTAACACTTGTCGCTTGGAGAAATCATGGTCCGGAAATACATTGGTCAAGGGTTCAAGAAATTGTCTCTTAAATTATTGCGTGAGATAAAAATGACATTTTGTTTTAAAACGCTATAAAGCGTGCGAAAATGTAAATACTATTTCAATATTAGCTTCATAAACTTTCTTAAAGTTCTAGTATTTAGTTTTTATGATTCTATCTTTTTTCTTTGCAATATTTTAGGCTCATGTCCGTCAATTGCTCAGATTCTAAGCAGATTGCTGATTCCCCTCTGCTCAATGTTGCACTTTTTATGCAAATTTTATTTTCTTCTATAACTTTACTATTTATTGTTTTGAACCTACCACTGCCATGTTTAAAACATTCAGTAGTTGTTGTTCATCGGAATTTAAAGGTAGAACAATTTTTTAAAGGTTTTATCAGATCTTCTCCAATTAATCTTAAAGTGCTCGCTAAACGGTAAAACAACTCATTTTTCGACAAAAAATAAGCTAATATTAGCTTTGGATCTTTAAAAAATCTAAAACATCAAAAATAACAAAGTAAAAAAATAAATTATCTATAAAGGGCGAAGTTTGCAAAAGGGGTCTGAAAAATCGCGATTTTTGCAAGTGTATTTAACCCGTTTTGGACGACTGGGTCATATATGACCCACCTCAAATTTAACAGTATTTTGAAAAATTCAAACGGATATCATTTTCTATACCATTTTAAAGTATTTTTGCATAAAAAATTTTCTCCAGAATTCTCGTCCAAAATGGGTTAAAGATGGCCCCTAAGTCAAAAACTTGTTCACGAAAATACGATACCCAATATATAAAAATTTTCCTGCGATCCTGGGCTACATTATTTTCAAGAACTGTTCTTGAAAAAAGCCCCGCGACCAAATCCAAAAGTCCAATCTTTGTCAAATAGTTTCATAATCAGCAAAAGTTACGATTCGTCTTCTACATATTAATAAATTTAAGATAATTTTATTCAATGCCATAATTTTATATATTATGAATGCTATATGTCTAATTATAACACCGACTATCGTTGAAGTTAGTTTTTTTCTTTGATGAAACTTCAAGAATTATAACCTTTAATAAAATTAGACCTCCAAAATTAAAAAGGTACCAAAATAGGGGTTCTTTTTGGCAAAAAAGGCAATAATAGGAGTAGTGATTTAAAGAAATTGATAGAAGTGAGTTTTATTATTTATAAAATGTAAATTTAGATCGGCTTCTTTACTTATAAAGACCCTTGTGACTTATACATCAAGACATGGAAATGTTTAATCATGAAGATACCAATTAATTTAGCTAAAATTGGATTTACATTAATACACGTCTTCATTTTTATTGAAAGAGGAGTTGCAACAATTTTTCCATCTAAATATGAATCGTACAATAGAAATAGTGGAATAGCCGGCGCAATTTTGCTAGTATCTAATTAATAAATACTTAGGGTTTGCGCACAATAATTCCAGAAGTGGAAAAATTTTGGAGTATTCCCTCCTAAAATCGTGTCTAGTTAAAGATACACACCAAGAATCGGATGAATTTGGATGGTTTTCATGCATAATAAGGGTATGTTTTAGGCGAAAATCACGAAATTGAGCTAAAAAAATTGTAGAACCTCATCTTCATACTCAAAAATGAATATTAAAATAACCATTTTACTCATAAAAATGACAAATTCGATAAAAAATCGAAGTTTTTGGAATCCGAAATAATTTTTTGAACTTTTCCACCGTTTTTGAACATGGGGAACACGATAAAAAAGGTTTCATTCAAAAATTCGAAAATTCTTTTTTCAATCCTTAGTCCCCCAAGGGATAGAAAAAGTGGTCAAAAATCGAAATTTTCGAATTTGAATAAAACCTTTTTATCGTGTTCTCCATGTCCAAAACGGTGAAAAAGTGCAAAGAAAATTATTTCAAACTTAGAAACCTCAATTTTTGCTTGATTTTTATCGAATTTTGCCATTCTTATGAGTAAAATGGCCATTTTATTTGCATTTTTGAGTATGAAGATGAGATCTTACGATTTTTTATCTCAAATTTGTGATTTTCGCCTAAAAAATATCCTTATTTACATGAACACCATAGTTAAGCCTAATTCATCCCATTCTTGGTGTGTACCTTTAAATCCTTGAGGATATAGTGGCATAGGTCCCAGTTTCTCAAAAGATTCGTTAAAATACAGGAAAGCATGAATTTTCGATTTTTCGAAAAAATTTATTATTGATTCAGTCAAAAACCTAAAAAATTGAAAAATTTAGTGGATAATAATTATTGGCTCAAATTTTTTCCTATTTTCAAATGAAAACTGGAATGCTGAAAAACCTTATTGTGTTGTGACGTCTAATGAAAATTCAGGAAAATTAATTATTCTAAATTATATTTTACTGGTAATAGATGTTTTAGTCACATTTGCGGATGTTTTATTACTGTTTGCAAATTCGAAAAATTTTACTAGGTAGCCATTTTATTGATTATTTTATACAACTAATTTTTAGCAGATTTAATATAACTCTAAATAGCAACCATTTGAGCCGAACTTATCAAATTGAAGAAAATAAAAGAACAATGAGAATAATTTTGCCAATGTCTTTAATACATTCTGGATTTTTTATTCTGTTTTTGGGATCTCAATTATTTGTTCGAGAGTTTTCCGATGAACTAGGCGCTGTAAATTATAAGATTTTTATCGAAACTACTAATGTGGTAAGCAAATATAGGTACTACTCCCTGATTCACTCTAAGCTGATCACGGAGAACATTTTTAGACCGATTTCGACATAAGTTTCAAACTTTATCCCCCTTCTTCGTAGTGGGTAAAAATATATAGAGAAAGTTTTACAGACAAAATTGTGTGGGGTTTGAACATCCAATATCAAA
>OZJO01009280.1:0-10115 GCA_900406225.1 Acrobeloides nanus
GAGCCGCCGGGCGGCGCGGGCGGTCGCCGCGAGCGGGCGACTGAGCCATCGCGCGAGCAGCACGGCGGCGATCGCGGCCGCCGCGAGGGCGACGGCGAGGGCGATGAGCACGCGGAAGGTCACCTGTCCGAGGGCCGGGTCGAGGTCGCGCATCGGCAGCGCGGCGACCACATCGAAGCCCGCGCTCGTGCGCCGGGCCTCGACGAGGGCGGGGCCCGCGGCGCCGCGCACCGTGCCGGAGTAGGTGCCCGTCGATGCCAGAGCCTGACGCACGACATCGGTCGCGTAGGTGCGTCCGGGGCCGCGGGCGGCACCTGTGCCGGGGGCGTCGATGACGGCGAACAGGGTGCCGCCGGTGGCGGACTCGGTCTGTGACCCGTCGAGCCCGGCCGGCACGCGATCGAGCCCCGCGATGAGGTCTACCTGCGCGGCGAGGCGGTCCTGCGCGACGCCGACCGCCGAGCTGCGGACGACCGGCACCGTGATCACGCCCGTGACGATGACGGCGAGCCCGACGACGGCGAGCATGACGAGCGTCATGCGCGTACGCAGGGTGCCGGGCCGTCGCCGCGGCCGGGGCGGGGCGATGGGCGCGGGCGGCACGGCGGCGGTCATCGGGGCTCCTCGTCGGCGGAGTACCCCACCCCACGCACGGTCGCGATGGGGCTCGCCTCGCCGAGCTTGGCGCGCAGCTGCGCGACGTGCACGTCGACGGTGCGGCCGCCGCCGTAGTCGGCCTGCCCCCACACCGCCGACAGCAGCTGCTCACGCGTGTAGACGCGGCCCGGCGAGGCGGCGAGGTAGGCGAGCAGCTCGAACTCGGTCGCGGTCAGCGCGACATCCTCACCGTCGACCTCGACGCGGCGGCGGGTCTCGTCGATGCGCACCCGGCCGAGCGCGTGGACGCGGGAGGCGGGCGCCGCGCGCCGGCGCAGCAGCACCTTGACGCGGGCGACCAGCTCCCGGGGCGAGAACGGCTTGGTGAGGTAGTCGTCGGCGCCGAGCTCGAGTCCGACCACACGGTCGACCTCGTCGTCGCGGGCGGTCACGAAGATCACGGGGGTCCAGTCGCCGTCGGCGCGCAGCGCCCGGCACACCTCGATGCCGTCGAGACCGGGCAGGCCCACGTCGAGCACGATCGCCACCGGTCGCAGCCGCCGCACCGCGGCGAGCGCGGCATCCCCGTCGCGTTCCACGTGCACCCCGAAGCCCGCATTGCCGAGGTAGAGCCGTTCGATGTCGGCGATGGCCGGCTCGTCCTCGGCGATCAGCACGAGTCCTCGGTCGGCGGCGGGCTCCATGCGCCCATTCAATACCGATCGGGATGCCGCGGCCCGCCCGATCCGCGACGCCTTACATTCCTCGAACACAGCGCGGACACCGCGTTCACGCAGATCGGGAACCGTGGGAGACACCTCGGGCCGATGGTCGGTGCCGGGGACGAAAGGAGCACCCATGTCCGTCCGCACCTGGCTCATCGGCGGTGCCGGCGCGCTCGTCGTCGGCACGGCGGTCGCGTTCGCCGCACCCGCGCTCGCCTCGACCACCACCACGACACCCACCCCCACCGCGTCGGCGAGCGCGTCGTCGTCGCCGTCGACGCCCGACTGCAACGCCCGCGGTCGCCTCGGCGCGCTGTGGGCGAAGCTCCCCGAGCAGCTGCGCAACGACCTGAAGGCGGCGCGCGCGCTGCCGGCGGGCGCCGAACGGAAGGCCGCGTTCGAGACGATCAAGAACGAGGCGCTCGACGGCCACTACGGCACCGAGGTGCAGAGCTGGGCGAAGAACGCCGGTGCACGCCTGCACGGCTGGTTCGATCGCGCACCGGCCGCACTGAAGCAGGATGTGCGCGCGGCGCTGCAGCAGCCCGCCGGCTCGGCGCGGGAGGCGGCGCTGAAGAACGTGGCCGACAAGGCCGCCGCGGGCGACTACGGCACGGTCGTGAAGGACCGCGCCGAGAAGATCACGGACTCACCCTGGTGGAAGACCTGCGTGGCCTGATCCTCGTCTCACGGTGACAGACGACGGATGCCCCGGACCATCGAGGTCCGGGGCATCCGTCGTCTGTCAGAGGTGTCAGCGGGCGGCGACGATGCCGGCGCGGTCCGGGTTCTTCTCGAACCACTCGGCCACGTACCAGCACACCGGGCTCACCTTGCGGTCGCCACGCTGCTCGAGGTCGGCGATGGCGTGCTCGGTCAGCACGCCCGCATACCCCTTGCCGCGGAAGGTCGGGATGGTGAAGGCCCGCGTCATCGCCACTGTCGAGCCATCGTCGGCGTAGTCGATGACCGCCACGAGCGAATCGCCGTCGTAGAGCGCGTAGCGCGAGGCATCCTTCTCGTCCTGGTATCGCAGGTCAGCCATGACGTCCTCCTCGGCGCGGGTCAGTGTCAGTCTCTCGGCGCGGGTCAGTGTCAGTCTTCGACAACGCGCACGACGACGTCGATGTTCCCGCGGGTCGCGTTCGAGTAGGGGCAGACCTGGTGGGCGGCGTCGGCGAGGGCCTGCGCGGCGTCGCGGTCGAGCTCGGGGATGACCACCTCGAGTTCGACGGCGAGCTGGTAGCCGCCCTGCCCGTTCGGGCCGATGGAGACCTTGGAGCCGACCGCGGTGTCGTGGATAGAGACCTTCTGCGCACGGGCGACGGCCTGCAGTGCGCCGTGGAAGCAGGCGGCGTAGCCGGCGGCGAAGAGCAGCTCGGGGTTGGCGGCGGCACCCCCGGCTCCGCCCATCGAGGCGGGCACGGCGAGGTCGAGGTCGAGCACGCCGTCGGTCGTGCGCACGTGGCCCGAACGTCCGTCTCCGGTCGAGAGGGCTTCGGCGGTGTAGAGGGTCTCCATGGGTTCTCCTTCCGAGGGCGAGCGGATGCTCGCGGGGGCCGGGCGTGTCCCGGCGGCGTCACCCGGCGAGGGCCGGGTGAAGATCGGGGGCCGCCTGCAGGGCGGCGGTGAGGGCGTGCAGCTGAGAGCGCAGTGCGATGCCGTTCTCGGCGCCGAGCCCCATCGCGTCGAAGACGCATTCGGCCACAGGTGCGAGCTGGGCGCGCACCTCGCGGCCACGGTCGGCGAGCCCGATCTCGACGACGCGCTCGTCGCGCGCGCGGCGGCTGCGCGTCACGAACCCCGCCTGCTCCATGCGGCGAAGCAGCGGCGAGAGCGTGCCGGAGTCGAGGCTGAGCTCGTCGCCGATCTCGCTCACGGTGCGGGCGCGGTCGTCGGAGAGCAGCACGAGCACGAGGTACTGGGGATAGGTGAGCCCGAGGGGCTCGAGCAGCGACCGGTAGGCATGGGTGGTCGCGCGCGCGGCGCTGTAGAGCGCGAAGCAGAGCATGTCGACGGAGGGCTGCACGGCTCGATCCTCGCACAGAATTGAATTGTGCACAATTTATTTCGGATGCCGCATCCCGCCGATCTGCGCGGCCGATCCGGTCGTGACGGCGCGTTTCGTCACATTTGTTCATGCGGGACCGTGCGGCTTTGCGCGGTTTGACACCCCGTGAAACCGAGGGTCATAATCGGCCCCATGACTGACAACGCGAAGCTTCTGTCCGCCTGGGAGGCGAACGGGACCGCTGGCATGATGATGCCGGCTCGCGCTGTCATGTGTTGTCGAATGTGCCGCTGACACGGCCACCCCGTCGGCACCCGGACTCCTTCTGAACGGAGATCCGCGCCCCGCATCCGATCGGCCGGACATCGTCGATCAGGATGCCGCACCTCGGCCGCGACCCGCGGCCCACACGACACCACGCACCGAACCGCGAGGCACACGCCCGGTTCCCTCCCCGAGGACTCATCCCATGTCGAACTCCGCCCTTCTTGACTCTCCCGTCGCCCGCCCCGCCCTGCGCATCGTCGAGCCCGCCGCCCCGGCCGCCCCGGCCGCCCCGGCCGCCCCCGCACCGGAGCGCCGTATCCCCGAGGGCAGCGAGCCCCGCGGCTTCGCGCTCTACGTCGGCTTCGACGAGGCCACCGCGGCAGCCGCCGGCGTCTCGCTCAACACCCTCGTCACCGCCCTGCGCCGCACCCTCGCCGACATCGCCCCGGGCGCCGAGACCTACGCCACCGTCGCCCTCGCCCCCGTCGGGGCCGGCGGCCGCGACGTCGACGTCGTACGCCTCGCCCTGCGCGAGCCCGGAGCCGTCGCCCGCACCAAAGCCGAGCGCCCCGCCACCGACGAACGCGCCGAATCCGGCGTCGTCGTCGACATCTCCCGCAAGCGCGTGCTCATCGACGGCGAGTCCGCCTCGTTCACCTACAAGGAGTTCGAGCTGCTGCAGTACCTGGTGCTGCGCGAGGGCCGTACCATCGAGCGCACCGAGCTCGTCGACTCGCTGTGGAGCAGCGACGACGCGGATGCCCCGGGCGAGCGCACGATCGACGTTCACGTGCGACGCCTGCGCGCCAAGCTCGGACGCTTCGAAGACATCGTGCGCACCGTGCGCGGCGTCGGATACCGCTTCGACCGTCACGCCGACGTGTCGATCCGCTACGGCCACGGAACCCCGTCGCCCGACCGCTTCTGAGCCGCCGCGGGCGCGCACGGGACATCCCCCGTCGGCACCTCGCCGACGTCGGCGGCGTCGCCTAGGGTGAGCGCATGACGCTCGCTCCCGCCGCCGCCTCGGCGGTGGGTCGCGACCCGAGACCCGCGAACACCCGCCCGCTCGAGACGGAGTACCGTCCGCGGCAGCCGCTCGATCTGCGGCGCACCGTGCTGTTCCAGCGACGGGGTGCGGGCGATCCCACGATGCACGCCGACGGGGCCGTCATCTGGCGCGCGAGCCGCACCCCCGACGGGGTGGCCACCCTCGCACTGCGCGAGACCTCGCCGGGCGTCATCCGCGGGGCAGCCTGGGGACCGGGCGCCGCGTGGGCGCTCGCCCAGCTGCCCGACCTGTGCGGGGCGCGCGACGACGCCGCGGGCTTCGAGCCGCGGCATCCGCTTCTCGTCGATGCCCACCATCGTCACCCCGGCCTCAGACTCTCGCGCACCGACCTCGTGTTCGACGCGCTCGCGAGTGCGATCGTCGAACAGAAGGTCACCGGCGTGCAGGCATTCGCCGCCTGGCGGCGCATCGTCACCTGGTACGGCGAGCGCGCGCCGGGACCGACTCCGCGGCCGCTGTTCGCACCGCCGTCGATCGGGGGGTGGCGCCGTGTGCCGTCGTGGTCGTGGCACCGAGCGGGACTCGAGCCGCCGCAGTCGCGCGCGATCGTGCGCGCGGCCTCCCAAGGCGAGGCGATCGTGCGGGCGACGAGCACCTCCCTCGACGAGGCCGACCGCGTGCTGGTGTCGCTGGCGGGCGTCGGGCCGTGGACCTCCGCCGAGACGCGCATCCGTGCGTTCGGCGACGCCGATGCGGTCAGCGTCGGCGACTACCACCTCGCGCACGAGGTGGGCTTCGCCCTCACCGGACATCGCACCGATGACGAGGGGATGCTGCACCTGCTCGAGCCGTGGCGAGGGCACCGGCAACGGGTCATCCGTCTGCTCGCGGCGGCCGGCGTGCGCGAACCCCGGCGGGGCGCCCGCCTGCATCCCGAAGACCACCGCGCCCGATGACCGCGGCGGGCCTCGCCGCGTCGATAGGCTGAGCGCATGGCTCCCGCGCTCGTCCCGGTCGGCGCGTGAGGCGCACCTGGCTCCCGCTCGGCGCGATCGGCCTGGCGGTGGTGCTCTGGTCGGTCGCCTATGTCATCTCGGCGTGGGCCCTCGAGACCGGCTCCCCCGCGGTGCTGTCGGTCGGCCGGTTCGCGATCGCCCTGGTCGTGCTCGTGCCGCTCGCGATGCGCCGCCGCCACTTCTGGCGCACCCTGGCGGACCCCCGCAGCATCCTGCTCGGACTCACCGGCGTGACCATCTACTACTCGCTCGCCAACATCGGCCTGCTGTTCACGACCCCCGGCACCGAGGCGCTCGTCTCGGCTTTGCTGCCCGTGCTCACCGCGATCGCCGCGGTCATCATGCTGCGCGAGCGCCTGACGGTCGCGACGGTCATCGGCCTCACGCTCGCCACCGGCGGCGTGGCGCTCGTCGCGGCGTCGGGATTCCGGGTCGACCTCGGCGCCGTGCTCTACGTCATCGGCATCAGCGCGTACGCGATCTACACCGTGCTGCTGCGTCGCTACGCCGCGCGCGAGGAAGCACCCGACCCGGTCGTGCTCGCCACGGCGACCGGTATCTGGGGCACCGTGCTCATGCTGCCCTGGCTCGGCTGGGAGGGCGTCACCGGCACGTTCGCGATCCCGACGGACCTGCGCGGGGTCGTCAGCATCTTCATCCTCGCGCTCGTGGTGACCGCTCCGACACTCGTGCTGTTCAACTACGGCGCCGAGCGCCTCCCGGCCGTCATCTCCGGTGCCGCGACCGCCGCGATCCCTGCGCTGGGCTACGCGTTCGCGATCGCGCTGGGCGAGACTCCCGACCCGATCAAGGTGTTCGGCGGCGTACTGGCCCTCGTCGGCGTGATCGTCGCGACGCTCTCGCAGCCCGACGTCGAGCCGACCGAGCCGGGACTCAGCCCGCGCGCGTGAGTCACGATTCGAGCGAGCTCACGCTGATCCGCGGCCTCAGGCGCCCAGACGATCGAGGATGCTCCGCAGCACCGTGATGACGCCGTGATCACGGTTCGACGGCGCGACGTAGCGGGCTCGCGCCACGATGTCGGGGTGGGCGTTGGCCATCGCGAAGGAGTGGGCCGCGGCATCCATCAGCTCGAGGTCGTTGAGGTAGTCGCCGAACGCGACCGTCTGCTCAGCCGTGACCCCGAGCGCCTGCTGCAGGCGGGTGAGCGCGTGCCCCTTGTTGACATCGACGTTGAGCACGTCGACCCAGCACTCCCCCGAGACGACCACCTGATGGGTGGCCCGCAGGTGCGCGAGCGCCGGAAACGCGGATGCGTCGGCCCCCGCGAAGTCGAACACCGCGAGCTTCACGATCTCATCGTCGACGGCAAGCAGGTCGTCGACGACCTCGAGCGCCGCGTAGTACCGGTGTGCCTCGGTGCGGAACGCGGCATCCGATCGTTCGATGTAGGCGCCGCGCTTGCCGCACAGCACAAGCCCCGCGTCGGCGTCGATCGTCCGCACGAGTCTCACGACCTCGGCGACGATGTCGCGCTCGAGCAGGTCGGCGCTGAGCTCGACGCCGTCACGCATGACCAGGGCGCCGTTCTCGGCGATGAAGACCATGCCGTCGGCGTGGCTGTCGAAGTCGCGGCGAAGCGTCGCATACTGGCGGCCACTCGCCGGAGCGAACGCGATGCCCCGATCGTGGAGGTCGTCGAGCAGCGGCCACAGGTCGTCGGGCACGGCTCCGTTCGCGTCGAGCAGCGTGCCGTCCATGTCGACCGCGATCAGGCGAAGGTCGATCGACGGGAGCGCGTCGGCGGGAGTGAGTGCGGTCGGCGGGGCGGCGGCGTCGGGGGTCACACGGCTATTCTCCCGCGCTCACGCTGCCGTTCGGCTCCGGACGGAGTGCCCCGGACGATCCCCCTCCTCCGTGGCGTCCGCGGCGGCCGGCGGAGGCGGCGTCTCGGCGTAGGCGCGGGACAGCCGTCGATAGGGGCGCGAGACGAAGGCGATGAGCACGATGACGAGCATCGCGATGCTCGCCCCGACGAACGCCAGCGCGATGCCGCGCGCGCTGCCGTCACCGAGGAGCCACCCGAACGTGTCGCGGCCCGCGTCAGATCCCATGTACGGGATCAGCGCGTACTGCGCGACGGGTCCGATGAGAAAGGCTGTCACCGGTGCGGCAGCGGTCTCGATGCTCGTCGCGAACCCGAAGACACGCCCCTGGGCGCGATAGGGCACGACCCGCTGGATGACCGTCTGCTCGGCTGCCTCGACCATCGGCATGAGCATCATGAAGGCGAACATGCCGACGACGTAGAGCCACCACCACTCGCGCAGCGTGAAGGTGAGTCCGACGCCCGCGACCGCGAGATTGGCGAGCAGCATCGTGCGGATCGGATTGCGCCCCAGCCCGAACCGTGCCACCACAGCGCCGCCGGCGATGAAGCCGACACTCGTGACGCCGAGGACGATGCCCCAGATCTGCACGCTGAACAGCTCCAGCCCGTACGGGTCCATGAGGGACATGAAGACGCCGCCGACGAGATTGTTGAAGGTCGAGAAGAGCAGCAGGGCGAACAGCCCCGGCACCGCGCGGATCGCCGGGATGACCCCACGCATCGTGAAGCCCGACCCGCCGCCCTCGACCTTCGCGATCTCGCGTTCGGGGATGCGCACGGCCATCAGATGCGCGAACGAGACGGCGGTGAGCCCGATGCCGACGAACGTCGTGCCGCCCATTCCGAGGAAGCCGACGGACAGCCCCGAGAAGACGCTCGTCACCAGGAAGGTGACCCCCTGCACGGTGCCGACGAGTCCATTGGCGCGGTCTCGGCGATCGGGCGGCACGAGTAAGGTGACCGTCGTCGAGAGCGCGATGTTGCGCAGGTTCTCGACGACCCCGCCGATGAGGATGACGCCGGCGAACACCCAGAACCACGGCCCGCCCCAGTCGATGAGCGCGCGTTCGGGCACCGCGAGGTAGACCGCGCCGGCGCAGAGGTAGGCGATCAGGGTCACGAGGCTCGAGAGCACCATGACCGCCTTCTTCCTCATGTGATCGACGAGCGCGCCGAACACGACACCGAGCAGGGCGACGAGCAGCATGTAGCTGCCGCCGATGATCGACGTCGCCAGCACGTTGCGGGTCTCGAGGTAGGCCCAGAACGTGAGCGCATACCAGAGGTAGCTGCTCGTGACGTTCGCGACGAGGGTGTTGAGCACGACCTGGTGAAAGCTGCGCAGCGCGCGACGAGCGTCGGGGCCGACAGGCGCGAGAGCGGTGCCCATGCGTTTCTCCGATCGTCGGGGGGATGCCTCGGGGAGACGTGCTGCGGCCCATCATGCCGCGCGCCTGCGACATCCGATACCCGGACGGGCCCTCCGCCCCGCGGGTGCCCGCCTCGACGCCGCCTGCACCGCCGTCGGGCGACGCGGACCGACATCAACCGCGCGCGACCTCGTCGACCACGCGTGCTCCCCGCTCGAGGAGGGGCGACGCCCAGGTCTCGAAGAGGGTTGCGCCGCCGAACCAGTCCCGCCCGTCGCGTCGCCCCGTCTCCCAGGTGCGCAGCAGGCTGAGGGCGAGGTAACCGCGCATACGGAGTGCCTCGTGGGCTCGGGCCGCCTGACGGGATCGATATGCGCGCAGGAACGACGTCGCGAGCGCGTCGTCGTTCGCGTACAGCGGCCACCAGATCGCCACGGCGATGTCCTCGTCGGGGTCGCCCGCGCGCCCGCCGCCGAGGTCGAGCACGCCCGTGAATCGGAGTCCGTCGGGTGCGCGGTCGGCGAGCAGATTGCCGAGGCCGAGGTCGCCGTGCACGTACGTCGGCACGATGTCGCCGATCGCGGCGGCGGCGGGCTCGACCGCCGCGTCGACGAAGGCGCGGTCGTCGGGTGCCAGGGAGGCGGCGAGGGCGTGCTGCCGCACGCGCGCGAGGAACGCCTCGGCGGCCGTCCGGTCGTCCGGTCGAAGGTCGTCGACGGCCGCATCCCATTCGCCTGCCGCGCTGAATCTGATGTCGTGGAGCTCCGCGACGGCACGACCGAACGCCGCGCCGACCCGATCGCCTCTCCCGGCACGACCGGGCCGGAGCGCCGCTCCGGGGAGCCTCGGCATCACGGCCGCGCCGAGGGTCTCGTCGACGACGAAGGGCCACGGCGAGGCGAGCGTGCGGGCACGCTCGTGCACGACCCGGGCGAAGTAGCGCTCACGGCGCAGGTCGTGCACGGCACCGACCCGCACCACGTGCTCGCCGCGGTCGGTGCGCACGAGCACGACCGCGTTCTGCGACCCGCCGAGCGGAACGACCCCGGTCACCACGCCGAGGTCGTGGTCGCGCGCGAGGCGGGCGACCAGATCGGCGGAGAGCGGCACGCGACCGACGGTAGTCGACGGCATCCGCAGACGACAGGGGTCTCGATGACCCGCCACCGACGCCGCCCCGCGCGCGCCGAGGACTAGGGCTCGGCCTCCTGTGCCCGCAGCGACGTCTCCTCCGCGTCGATGGCGCGCAGCGCCGCGAGCACCGC